>MJUU01034199.1:0-23850 GCA_002080025.1 Modiolus philippinarum
TCCGGTAGATTTACTGCCATCTTCGTCATTTGCCTCGAAAATCTGCACAAAATTTAAATATTTTTCCCCAGATAAGGGGTTGGGAAATCCGGACTCCCACTTGGATTCGTCAAAGATATATATATTACAAAAATTATGATTGCATATCACATTTATCTACATTGATCATATATGTGTTTAAATATAAACACTACTGTTATTTTTTAAACACATGCCGTGTTAAATCAGTACACATATATTTATTGTGTATTCTGATGGGTACAGTTACTCATTATTACAATTTTGAAACAGAGCATCTAAATTACAACAATATTTAGATATTAATAAGATATGTAATTGTTGAATTGAACTATATACTCATTACAATTATGCAAGCATTCGACTGTCAAGCCGTGAATGATTACACAAAATACGGTATAAAGTGTATTTCTTATCTTGGTGACTTCAGTCAGAGATAAGTATTGTTTTCTGAAATTCACTGAAAAGCAACATTAAAATTGTAGACAACAAGTAAAAATTAGAAGCAGAATTATTAAAAACTCACCACTTTTCCAAGCAGAACAGTTTTTGCCATTACAGTTGTTATCTCAAAGAACGCTTCAGCAGGCGGGAAATACACAAACATCCGGTATACCGCATTTCAAAATTACATGTATTTTATTAACGCCAAGTGTTACTTACTGCCGTTAGCAGATTAACGCTAGTGTTTTTACTTTGGTAAATAGATGGTCATGATTAGGAAATCCAGTTATTAGAAATAAATAATAAACCTAGATTTTTTGCTTAACGGTAATCATATTTAATCATTTTAGTCTTGATTATATTTTTACGAATTTTTCTTGGACAATTTTAACAATTTCCTTAACTTAAGACTTGTAGTTTTTCATGCACTGTTCACCATTTGTATGCATCAAATAAAATGGTAAAATAATAAAAAAATCCGAAACTGCAGTAAAAAGTTAGATTTACATATCATATACAGATAATATTACAGAACATAAGTATTATTTCTTTAACACGTTAAAATTCTTTTAACACTTAAACACCAGTATATTGTAGTTTATAATGAATATTAACGCTGTTGTGTTTAAATTATAACATATGTGTAAACAAAATAACACCTTAACATGTTAAGCATTAACACTTATTTTTACAGTGTAATCTTCCTGGGGGTCCTCAAATACAAGCATAAATCATAAAATTACATATAATATATACAAACAGCTTGCCATATAAGGTGTATAAAACAATTCAATTGCATTTGATTAAGATTCATATATACTTATTCTAGTATTTTGCAATTTATTACCATTTAAAAAGTAGGCATAACATTTTTCTTTATACTGTTTAATTGATTTGCAAACTTTCAAATCATATGGTAAGCTGTTCCAAATTTGTGAGCCAGATTTTTCAAAGAATTTGTATTTGGTTTAATTGGTAAAGTTAACATGCTGTTACTTTTGGAACGTAAACTATAAGAAGTGTTATCAACAAAATGAAAACTATCTTGCAAATACGATGGCACCATATTATTTAATGACTTATATACAAGAATAGCCTTTTGATAACAAATTCTCTTTTCAATATCTAACCATTTTAAAGAATTAAAGAATAGAGAAGAAGGAGTCATTAAATCAGCTTCTAATATAACTCTTGCTGATTTTTTAAGAAGTCTATTGAGCTTTTCAATCCCATTTGTATTACAATTTCCCCATACTGTGCAACAAAATGAGGTAATATATAAGAGTTAGAATATATAATTCGTACATGCATCGGCAAAAATTTACGAATTTTTTGAAGCAAATTAATTCTCTTTGATACTGTCCTAGATACTTTATTAATTTGATCTGTCCATGTTAAATGACTATCAATAAACAGGCCTAATAATTTTTCAGGTGTCACTTGCTCAATTCTTTCATTTGATATAAAAGTATTTAAATAAAAGTTGGTGTTACTCATTTTTTGTCTTGATCCAATAATCATTGCTTTACATTTCACAGGATTGAGCTTCATACTATTTTCTGAGCACCATTTTTCTATCACATCAATATCTTTCTGTAGCTTTTTATTTAAATCATCAACATCATTACTTTTTGCATGTAAAGTAGAATCATCTGCATATAAATCAAAAGAAGAATTTTCTATATTCAAAGGCAAATCATTGACATATAATATAATTAACCAAGGACCCAAAATTGATCACTGCGGTACACCAGTTTTAATGCACATCTCATTAGATATAGAATTACCAATTCTAACTTTTTGTGACCTTTCTGTCAAATATGATTTAAACCATTCAAGAGTGTTTTGTGACATATTATATATTTCCAATTACTAAATCAAACGCCTTTTGTAAGTCTAAAAATAATGCTCCATTAATGTAAACATTGTCAATATTAGTAAGCCATTCATCCGTTAGTTTTGTTAATGCATTAGCACATGAATGCATTGGTCTAAACCCAGACTGCAAACTATGAAACAGATCATTTTCATTTAAGTATTTGTACAAAGTTTCACTTACATGACGTTCAATAATCTTGGAGAGAGATGGCAATACTGCAACAGGTCGATAATTATTATCATTTTGTTCGTCGCCACTTTTAAAGACAGGACTAACTCTTGTATTTTTGAAAATATATGGAAAAATACCACTTTTAAAACTAAGATTAAATATATACGTCAGTGAAGGAGCTAAGACATTGCTACACATACTCAAAATCCTAGGTCCTATTTCATCTAAACCTGTTGCTTTAGATTTGTTGAGGTTTTTTAAGTATAGTTTTACGTCATGTATGCTCAATTCAGGCACACTAAATTTAAGAATTTTATCTATACCTTTATTTTTAACAAACGATATAAGTTTGGTATAATCTGTATGTACATTATCTAATAACTAAATACCGAAATTACTGTGAATTTACTTTCTGCATATGCGCATTTCGACAACTTATGTCTCATCAGTGCAGATAAAATCTAAACGTTTGGAAGACCATAAACTCAAAGATGTTTAAAAACTGATAGAGAACAAATAACCAAAGTCATCTAAATGTAAAGCCAAAAACAGCTAAGGACAGAGCTTTGCATGAGGGAGATACTCCTTAGTTTTCAATAAAATCAACCAACCCTTCAGAAATATTTGCAAAGTGTTCATTAAATGCACTTGCAATTTCATTGTCATTTGTAATAACTTCATTTTTGTAATTTAAAGCTTTCACTGAGCTCTGTTGAAGTTTTGGATTTAAGCATTTCATGTATTTCCATATAGTTTTACTGTCTCTGCAGTTTGATATAGCATTCTGAAAAAATTGCTTCTTTGACTGTTCAATTAATAATGTAACTTTATTACGCCACAATTTGTAATTACAATTATCTTTGATGAAGTAGTCTCTTTGAAACGTAAAGCCATTACCATCGTAGGGGTAATTCTATTATTTTGCATTTTTGCAATCAAAATAAATCATTTTTTATTTCTTTTTCAGAAAAAGACCGAGGACCCTATTTCATATACAGCCAATCATCCTCCTGCTCAAGAAAATCATTTTGCAAACCACAAAACCGAAGGAGACACGGTAAAAATGGAAAGAACCGAATCGTTGGATGATGAACTCGACCTTTCTGATCTAGAAGAAAACGATAATGAGGAATTGGTTCAAAAAGCTAAAATTTGCATGGAAAATATAAAATCAGTACAAAGTCAGAGAACACCCGAAGGCCTAGTGTCCGCTGAATTCCGGAAGTCGGCTCTGTTGCTGCTTGGTATATTGTCCTTAGTTATTGACAGTGAAAACAAAGAAAAGAAAAAAGTTATAAAAAGTTTAACAAAATATAGCATAGAATATCAGACTATAATTATTTACTGCAAGATTTGTTGTGAAATATTAGAAACTGGAAGTAATGCTGAGAATTTGGGGTTTATGGATGAACATTCGGAAACACTCTATCATATGTTATCATTTTTGGTGAATAGTTCAGACGACAACCCAAAATTTTGTGGCGTGGTCTCTGAACAGACAGAGTTTCTACAGTCGGTGACGAAGAAGTTGAAAGACTGGACAAAACCACACTTAAATGTAACATTGGAAAAGGTAATATTAATTTCAAATTTTATCTAAGCAAACCTTTTTTTTGTAGTTACTCATGAAAAGAGTAGTCGTTATAAATCTTTCCACGTTTTCTTTTAATTTTTTTCATTTTGTCATAAAGGAGATGACAAAAAGTAGTTGCAACCGTTGATTTATGACATTTGGTCAGATTTCCGGACTTCTTTGTCTTTTTCATTACTATAATATACAAGTATTCCAGTTTTCCTCTTATATTCTAAAAGTATGTACCTTAAAAACATTTCGGACAGACTTTCAAGAAATTGACATTACTCATTCACTAGATTATCAAGACTTACACATTTCTAAACAAAGCCTATGAAAACCCTAGAAAATTAGCATATTAGCCATTATCGTCTCATGTTCATTAACTCCATATCCTTTCGTAAAATATTAATACAGGTGTTTGTCTTTTATTGCAGTGTAGAGTTGGTAAAACAATTCTCCGTGGTAGAGATGTATGCTCTTTATTTTTCCTAGATATGGTGTACTTGTACATGAGACAATATCTCATGTGTACACTTTATTCAATTACTACCATCTAGATTTATCTAGATTCTAAAACCGAAGGATTAACTCCCTCCATCGTAGTTTGGTTCTTAGCTATATTTGATATTGCTCATTATTCGGATTGCGTTTGGTTTTATGCATTTTTAAACCTCTTTGAGTTTATGGTCTTCCAAACGTTTATATTTTATGTGCACTGAAGAGACATAAGTTGTCGAAATGCGCATATGCAGAATTTAAATTCACGATGACTTCGGTATTTAGTTATTTGTTACCACTGGGTCGATGCCACTGCTAGTGGACTGTTAGTCCCCGAGGGTATTCACCAGCCCAGTAGTCAGTACTTCGGTGCTGTCCCGAATTTGGAACCTTACGATATCTAAATTATTGTAAATTTTGTTGAAAACTAAGGAGTATCTCCCTCATGCAAAGCTCTGTCCTTAGCTGATTTTGGCTTCACATTTAGATCATATTGGTTGTTTGTTCTCTATCAGTTTTTAAACCTCTTTGAGTTTATGGTCTTCCAAACGTTTAGATTTTATCTGCACAGAAGAGACATAAGTTGTCGAAATGCGCATATGCAGAATTTAAATTCACGGTGACTTCGGTATTTAGTTATTCAATCATTTTTTGAAATTATGAATTTTCTTTGTTTGGGTTCTAGTACTGCTGATGAGGAATAAATTTCCGGAATGGCCATATAGCTCATTAAAATTTTTGCAGTTGGAGACAACATATGTGTTATGGTCTCATGTTCATTTAGTCCATATCCTTTCGTAAAATATTTCACGCAAAAATTGTAAATGTTTGTATCTCAAAATCAATTAAGCGTATAAACCAATTATATTTTCTTTATTTATATCCTACTATTTCAGGATACTTTTATGAAATTCTCATTACTTTGATTCAAACGTTTCAACTATCTTTATTATTTTTTTAATCTTTTTTACAGAGAAACATCTTTTGTATGCGTAACAATGAAAAATCAATGAAAATGTACTTTTTCTTTGACACGTCTTATTTATTAAGGGAGCGACCATTTCATTTGTAGGGGGGTGCTTGGTGCAAAAAGAAGGCTGAAAAATAACTATGATGTTATATATAAAGACCATTTTCTTGGCAAAAAAGACAGGATTACTTCCAGTGAGAAAAAGAGCCAGGCTCAATGTTTCCATGATACAATATCCAAGACCAGATTTCCTTAAAAGCCCCACCCATAAAAATCAAATAGTTGCATCATAATATAATATTGTGTGACCCAACTGTTTTGTGCCATTGTGCGTTTTAATCTCTTTATCTGTAAAAATGACTATTAAGGAAACTATTTTGAACTCTAAGTACACAATAGTAACACAATGGTTTAGCAAAAGATGTTAAATGTTAATCACTTGTATTTTTCTACTTCCTTGACAACATTACAAAAAACAAAATGGTCAGTCATATAAAAAGAAAAGGGAGACCAAAAGACTAGAATATATGCTATTATTTCAAAGTCCAGAGACGTGGAAAAAATTTACAAGAAAACAGAGAACCAAATGCACGATGCTTTAAAAATATACGAACTGCACAAGCTAACCTCCAACAACGAGAACTCTGAAAAAATTTTTTTTATTAAAAATAAAAACAAATTCACAAAAAGGGTAGCGTCAACAAGAGCCCTGGATGGATAAAAATGAGTTGTAATTTTTAGAGTTAATAAGATAAAGATCAGAGATAGTACATTGAAAGTAGTGGCGACAAAACCATTTTAAGAAAAAAAAAACTGTTCTTCTTTACAGTCAGCTGATAACATTCTAGATTTACTGGTAACATTACTGCACAACGTCGCCATGTTTGAAGATAATGTGTATAAAATCCGGTCTGTAGACTGTATCGATGCATTAAAACCATACCTAGATTCCAACGACAAGACAATGAGGCTTCTCTGTTTAGCAACACTAGCAGACATTGTGAACGAATCTGAAAGTGAAATGTTAAAAAGTAAAGGTGGTGTTATTAAATTTCTTATGTGGACGATATCCATGGCGATGGAAAAATCTGACAGAACTTGGGATGGATGGTCATTAAAAGAGCTGGCACGAAGTGAGTATGCGTTTGCCATTATAGTATTCTATTTCAATTCTGAAAAAATGTACGGAATGCGCTCAGTTAGGGACAAATATTTCACTTCATATAGGGTCAAATGAGTTAATTTACAACTTATTTTCTCGAAAGTCGGATAATACAAATGTTTGGTCTTCTAAGTTTAAGGTTTGAGATAATTTCCACTGAAAATAAATGCTAAAACCTTGTTAATGCGGCACAGCAAATAAAAAAAAAAAAAAAAAAAAAAAAAAAAAAAAAAAAAAAAAAAAGATAAAAAAAAATATGACGCTAAAAATGGAAAACACTGCTGTATGCTAAAATGCTGTCCCTCAGATGTCTGAGTCCTTTCTTTTCGGGAAATGTACCATCTCTACAATACCCAAATAGGAAAATGAGGTTAACCCAAGTATAGTCTGACTACAGTATTCCTTTAAGAACATATTACTGATAACTGGATATAAAAAAATCAATTATAAAATTCGAAATTTTATGTTTCTTTCCAAATTTCTGTTCTAGTTGTTCGTCAAGTTGCAAGAAACGACAATAATAAAAGAACGGTTGTTAAGCATGGTGCTGTTCCATTGTTGATTAAGTTGACAGAAAGTGACGTCATTGAAGAACAAACAGGTAAGGTACATCAAACGAAGTATACCGATATTCTTCTCTATGATGCATGAGGGGAAGGTCACTGTACGGAAAAAATGTTTTTGGAAATGGGAGAAAGGAGTCCAAATTTTTGGGAAAATGTAAAAATGATGACAAATGATGGGGAAACGGGAAATCACAAGTTGGAACTTTGGAAAAAGGAACAACAGACCCATTCCTGTCCCTCTATCCCCATGTTATATCCATAAGAAATAACATAGATACGGTAAGATCTTCCTGCTATTAGTGCATCATTGGTCATATGGGAATCATTTCAAAAGTCTAAAACGTATCCAGGAACCAGTCATGGTCGATGGTTAAGATGAGACAACTAGATGATAGATATAGTTTAATGTCCTATCTCCGAAACAGAGGCGCAAAGCATTTTCTATGTCATATAGTAGAAGAAACAAATGTTACACCAACATCAGCATCATACCTGCACCTTTACCTTTATATCGACAAATCGGGTCATTTATGATCCAAACTTTGTGACAAACGTGATGATTTTGACTTTCCAATTGTGAACTTCCCATTTTAAGTAGTAACATACCCACATCTTCAGCATATTGTGTCTACATTTTACAGCCATGCATTTAAAGACCAAACTGCCTTTTCAGTTCTACCGTTGATTTTTTTTTCAAATTTTGTGACAAAGTAGTTTTTGACTCAGAAGAAAATTTTCGGCGAAAAAATGGGGGGTCACCGACTTAATTTTTTCGCTATGGTAACTCGAAGTTGGCAGTATTTCCAAAATTATCGTTTTCATTCACACTTTCTTTAAATGAATGCTATTTCTTTATTTTGAAACTTGGAATCAAAATTCTTTTTTCTGGTATAAGTATAGATCAATACGTGCCCAACTAAAATTAAAAACTATTATTTGTACGACTGTGTGATGTTAAGAAATAACAATTTTCTGATTACCGCCAAAAATTATTTGTAAGATCAAAATAAAGTTATTCGTATATAAAAAAAATGACGTTGATTTTTCAACGATAATCAGCTCATAACTAAATATACCCGTACTCTTTACATTGATATGAGAAAAATCATATGTCACTGAACTCAAAAACAAGTTATAAGCATTTTTGTCTCTTTTTTGTCGTTTGTTTGCCAGAATTACGTCGTCCGCCTCCTAGAAAAATGAATCTGACATCATAGTACAGATTTCCCGCAAAAAGTTAATTTCATGATTTAAATTTTAAATATGATGGAAATAATATTAAAACAGTTAAAAAATTTTTATATTTGGGGGTAATGTTTTCAAAGAATGGTACTTATCAGCTATTAAGCAAAATGTAAATAAAGCAACAAGGACTATGTATGATGTCTTAAGAAAAGGTCGTTTGCATAATGTATCAATCAGTTTTCAATATGATCTTTTTGACAAAACAGTGAAACCAATTTTGTTATATGGCTCCGAAATATGGGATTTCAGTAACTTAGATATTATTAAAAGAGTTCATTTAAAATTTTGCAAACTTTTACTGAATTTGAAAAAGTCAACACCTAATTATATACTTTATGATGAGCTAGGAGCTTACCCACTCTTCACACAAGTGCATCCTCGTATGATAAATTTTTGGGCGAATATGGTATGTGGAAAGCAGGAAAAATTGTCATTTATATTGTATAGATATTGTTATCAGAAATATTCTCAAAATCAGTATAAATGCTCATGGATAACAACAATTAAAAACATTTTAAATAACTCTGGATACGGAAATGTATGGCAGTCTCAAGGAAATTTTAATACACAGTGGCTGAAATGTACTATAAAACAAAGAATTAATGACCTGTTTGAGCAAAAATGGAGCTCGGATATTGATAGTTTTTCTAAAGGTGCATCTTATAATTTGTTTAAGGACACTTTGCAGTTTGAAATATATCTCGATATTTTACCATATAAATTAAAGATGCGCTTACATTTTGGAAATTTCGAGTAGCTAATCATAGATTGCCTATAGAAGTTGGAAGGTGGCAAAATATAGAAAGAGAAAATAGAATATGTAATTTATGTAGTGATGAAGAAATAGGTGACGAATTTCACTTTGTTTTGGAATGTAAATCTTTAAAAAAAGAGCGTAAACAATATTTACCGAAATATTGTCTGTACAGAATAAAATACTTTGAAATTCAAAAAGCTGTTTCAGTGTAAAAATAGAAACACACTAAAAAAACTTGTATAGGTTATTAAAAATTATCAATCTGCGAAATTCTCCAGATAATTGAAATAAGTATTTTATATATTGACTGCAATAATAAAACATTTACGGCCCTCTGAAGAGGTGAATATCTAAAATTGTCAACCTACTAGGGTTATTTCCCTCGGGCTTTATATATTGACTGCAATAAGGTATAATAATTATGCTTATTGTTTATTATATAAGTGTTTATTTATTGTATATTTGTATATATGTATTTTAATTGCTCTCTGTACCTATGTTTATCTATGGTTTTTAGAGAATAAAGAATCTTGAATCTTGAATCGTGGACAGTTGAACGAAGCGAACATTTTTCTAGGCGTCAATAGAACACAAAGAACGTTTACGGTTTACCGTTATTTCTGTATCATCGATGTTTTGACAAGTTCGGATTTACCACTGTTTCTTTCTTTTAATAATCCGCCCGTTCAAGCAGGAAACCACTTTATTTTTTTGAAAATATTGCGAAAGTAAAACGCCGTTTCGCGGATTTTCTACGTGGAGTCACAGACGTTTTAGGAAACAATGTAAATGCGCTGTTATATGCGTACAAACAATAGGCTGTTTGGTCTTTAATATGTAAGTCGATTTCATCAACAGAGCAAAATTTCTATCTCAAATATGAAAAAGAAAGGAAATCGGGTTAATGTCAAGGAGACAACATCCCATATCCAGGTTAAAACGACCCAAAACAAAACATCTAGGGGTCACCGTACTTCTTCAACAGTGAGGAACCTCACACCATATAGCAAGCCCTAGATGGCTACTTATCCGGGGTTATGTTCAGTCACTGTTACTATTGCTACTCAAAAAGTTTTGTGGTCGTCATCACTAATTGACTGATCATTACAATATGTCTGTATCACAAATGAAGATGGACATATTTCAATCGACCCCGAGATTGACACTTACCAAATTTTACATTACACCAGACTTTTCACTCGCCGTGTGACGGGTGTCACATGTGAAGCGGGTCATGCTTACCCTTCCGCAGCACCTGATGACACTCCTACTTTTAAGCAGTTCACACTGTTAACTTCTTATTTTTGTGGCGTTTGTTTTATGTACTGTTTATTTCGTCTTCGTCGTTTACGTTCTCTGTCTGTATGTAATCCTTATATTGCCATGCATTCTGGATATACGATTTTTGGCCTTTGCTTCGGTATTCATTTGGACATTTATTTATATAGTTCCTCTGCTACACTGGAAGATGTTTATCTCAGAATTGCCGATTTGCATGGCGTTTATGATTTATATAAAAAACGTTAAAATATATACGACGTCACTATGAAAAATATGGAGAAAACGGTGTGACAGAGGTGATAATCTGACACAGAAAGAGCCATCCATCTCTGTTTCGGTGATTGTTTAATACCGAGCGAGTTTGATCAGTTTTGGTCGCAACGAGGTAAATCCGGATTTAAATAAGGAATGAACCAATGAAATCCTTTGAAAGATCATTTGGTGACGTCACACGTTTACTTTAGTTCGACTGTTCTCAGGTTGTTTGACAAGACATGTGCAGTAAATACTGTGCTTGCGCAATTTACTACAACATTGCGTAAACTTCCCGTAACAATAATGAGTTCGATCTTGCTAAATAAAGTTCAACTTAAGATATTATTGTAGTTGCTCGAATTCGCTCATAAACACTTCAGTGGCAAGTTTGTCACACTGCTATGTTTCACTGTTTAGGAAATATTATAGCCTATTAATTCCAAGCGTTTTTCCTGACACCTAGTAGTTTTCTGGTCAGTAAAAAGACATCTTTTTTGAAACCCTATCGACAGATGCTTGAGAATTTCGTATCAGATGTAATACAAACATGCCGTATGCAGCGACAGGAGGGACATTTTTTTACTACAAAGATAGATAATTTCTTTAAACCAAAGATAGTTTATTTCTCAAAAACCAATAAATAGAGGTACAGAAAAAAATATACATTTTTGTATGAATATAATACAAGTAAAATAATACAAAGTTTGGCTTAGGTGGTGCACATTTTACATTGGTGAAAAGGACGAAAATATACGGGAGCTTCTCTCCGGGTTTACTCAAATACAATAGAAATGTATGTTTTTTGTAAATAAAAATAGATGTAATGACAAACCAAAACAAAGCAGTAATGCAGAGATAAATCTCAAGATGCAAAGACCTATTTGATTAGAATTGTCAATGTTTCAGAGATAGAATAAATATGTCTGTATGTCAAATTTCAGAGGCTGTAGCGGCCATTTGGACTTTATCCTTTGACAAACAGAACCGGGAAGAAATGATCAGCAACAAAGAATGGAACGTTACAGACACTTTAGAACAACTCTCGCATTCTAATAACGAAGAATTACGAAAGATAAGCAAAAAAGCGCTATGGACAATTAAAGATCAAGGTTAGAGAATGTGACAATTATAAATTATCTAATTAGCTAACTGCAAAAATATCAGACCTTCCCACTTATTTTACTGCAGCAAACCATCAATTCCTTTATCTGGTTTACATATCTCAAGAAGCCTTCAGGTGAAGCCATGTTTATAGATATGTTGAACCTGCTTGCAATATAGGCTGAATTCTATAACTTCATTTTTAGTTTCCTCATGATCAGCCTTACTTAGAAAGTGCTTCTGTCTCTACATGTATTTCCTTTAGTTCCCGAAAATGTAGTGTCAAATCGCTTTAAAGTGTTAGCTAGTTTTTCAAAACATGACACTTAATAAAATGGTTTAGTTTTGGAAACCGTGGATACCGACTGTATTTAGGATACAAGTTGTTCATTATTTTGTTGATACTGAATATCTTTGATTTATGTTCTAGTATTTCACTGCAGTAAATGTCTATACACTAAATTGCTATTCCATTTGAGATGCAAAATAATTGAGGACAAAAGAACAAATAAGAGCAAACTTGTTTTAGTCCTCCACATTGCTATTTCAACAAGTTATTTATCATCAGTGCACATAAAATCGAAACATTAAGAAGACCATAAATCAAAAAGGGAAAAAAGCTGAAAGAACACAAATAATCGAAGCGGTAGACATTATTTGAAGATTTGTAAACCGTCGGATTCTAATTAAAACCTTCACACAATAGTTCATTGAAATTACCCGAGGATGTAGTATCTAGGTAACATGATATGTCTCTGTAAAAAATCTTTGAGAAGTGATATGTACCTTCTGTTGAATTGCAACAACTTTTAAAATGACAGTGATACAATGGTTATGTCTTAAGGTATTAAGTTAACCTAGGATAGAGGCAGATAACTCCTTTTTTCTGCACAAATTACTTGTTTTGAATCAAATAAAAGATTTAGAATATTTATAATACAGAAATTTAATGTTCATGTTATCATCAATTTGTACACCTTTCATGAAATAATTCAAACTGCATACAATAAAATATCTATGAAAGTCAGATTTTTGGAAAATGGTTATTCTTTCAGCTTTGCCTTCAGAATCATGGAATATTCAGACTTATTAAGCAGTTTTCCTTGCATTGTTACAAAAAAGGGAACTGTGAATTTTTATAAATTTTTGATATAAGTTATTTATGTTGAGGACCTATAATTTCCAAGTTTTTGGTGAAATTTTCATCAAGAAGAATTTGAATGAAGCTGTTTTTTCAGCAACGTTTTGACAACATTTTTTCACTTCAAATAAACACTTAATGCTTGCATATGATCATTATTTTTTCATATTAAGGTTTTTAAGTTTCTATGAAGAAGTTTGGTAATTTATAGTCCTTTTATGCAAGTTCCTATACATGTACAATACAGTAGTATACGCTTCATATTGATTGCTGAACAGAATATAGGACTCGTAAGATAGGGTTCTTTCTGTGAAGCTGTATATGGTGAAAGTTTTCAAAACTTTTTGTAGAAATATATTAGTACATTTATATATAATTATATAATTGTTTCATACTGCAAATGTAAAGAAAATTGAATATGTTGACAATTTTTTGCGATAACCCTCGGTCTACTACCTTAAAAGTCTTAGAAGTGAAATACTGAGTAGATCACTGTTCTTTTCCAGCACTAGACGAGACATGTAATGTATACACAAATTTTCACTATTTTAATATATTCTAACACTCTAACAATTTTCATTTAGGTTGCGTTTGTTTTTATATTCCGTTTCTGCTTTGCTGTATTTTAGCATTTTTGTTGAATTAATCTAAGATGGAGTCGGATGTTTTACATGCCGTTTCTACTTTACCATTCCTTTTTTGGTTTTGTTTTAATAACGTTTTTATATCTTCTTTAGCATTACTTTGAAATAATTTTTCTAAATTTGTTAGCTTGTAGATATGACAATCAAATAACTGAGATTTTGCATATGACAATGGCACGACGAATAGTAGAATTCGGTCCCTTTCCACCCATTTTTCCTCTCGTTTAATGACTTCAAGATGAAGAACAACAATAAAAGCGTTGTTTCTTTCCTTGTTTTTTACCATGTATTTGTAGAGACTTTGTCTCATGTGTATTTACTCCATATCCTTTTATTCACCATTTGAAATCTAGCTTACAAAGTAATACATATAGTAGAATATTGAATAAATGAACATGGGACAAAGTCTCTACAAATAAATTGTTAAAACAAAGCAATGGAACCAAGCTGTTACTGTCGTTTTCTTCTTGAAGTCACCATGAGGTCTTCAGCGAAGAGCTTTGCTCATTCGACAGTCAGATCAAAACGGCCACTAGCACAATGTATTTTTCAATTAATTGCCTGCATTGCAAATCATTTTTTTTCATATAATTTCGAAGTGTCATTCAATACCAATACGAACAATCTCTATTTGTGCAAAAACCAAGAAACAAGTAAATAAAGAATTATTATTGTCATAAGAAAATAATATAATTCACCAGCATTCAATAAAGATAGAACGAATATAAAAATTGAGCCATTTTATGCATATCAAACACAGCACATGTAATTTTTTGTGTTGTGCAAATAAAAGAAAGAGAAATAGCCAATTTTCAGGCCAACCCTATTAAATGTTTCGATTTGAGACGAAAGTGTATTTTCCTACTGTAGAATGAAGAACTAGACATCATATTTTCCCAGCATGTTAGCAATTTGTTTGAAGGTGTGAATATATAATATTTTATACAGACTTAAGTGTTCATTTCATTTGAAGTTTAGGTAGAATTAAAAAAGAAAAAGCTGTCAATTTTTGTTGTCAAGTATAGCTAACATATGTTTCAGATCTGTATTTTGGAAAGATACTACGAGTTATGTCCCAAGAAGGTTCATTTCTTTAGAGGGTACATGATATTTCGGAAACATACATGGACAATCTCATATTCTTTGTTGCACCAAATACTTTCATTTTTTCATGGTATATCGGAGTTATTGTCCAATCATAAGTCAAAGTTTCTCGTTAATAGGGCCTGTAAGTCTCGTACAATTTTGGAGCTTCCGGGATCAAAAATTGTACACGGAAGTAACATATTCAACAAAGATACATGACGTTTCAAACAAAAATTTGAACGTCATAATCTGGAAACGTCATCTTTTGGCGGGAAACGTTTTCGAATTTCAATTTTATCGTAAAATCACGCTGTCACATGACGAGACTTACAGACCCTATAATGATAAGGTTCAACATTTTTAAGGTTTTCAACTTTAATATGCTGTCACTCTACAGCAAAACTATTCTTCAAGCACAAAGATTTACAAAAAAAGCTCGAATTTAAAAGCAAGAACACGTCTTTATTCCTAGATTTTTTTACATCCATAAACGTGCTTAATATACCTATGGAAAAAGTATTTCAGCAAGTTAACAATAAAAGGTTAATGATCAAGATGTTTATGTCCAAAAGATATAAATGTGATCGCTAATTAATTTATAATATACACACGCAATTTTATGTTTTTATTTTGAAGATATAAAATAAAAGAAAAAAAAACAAGGAAATAATGCTTATCAATTTTATTGACTTTTGGCTTAATGCTGTTGAACATCAACAGCCTTTGCTTATTATCTTATATAGAGAAAAAATGTACGGTTTACTTAAAACAACCAAAGCATGGTACATCATGTCTACTTTGGTGATAAAACAATATTAAAGCAATGCTCGCACTCTTGAAATTTATGCTTCTGATCATTTTTATGGCATTCTCGAACTTTGCTCCATTTCCATTGAGGTTAAATCATATGCGTACACATCATATTGAATCACCTTTGAGTAGTTTGATAATTAATTCAGCTTTCATTGTTATCAGAAGACTCAAAGAATCTAAGTAATAGTTTGTGTTTTATTTTCTTATAGCAACAGTTACACACGAAAAACATGAACAACAGAAAACTGCTGATGACGACACACATATTATGATCAGTTACAACTGGGGACACCAGCCAATGGTTAAACAGATTCGGGATAACTTGCGTAACTGTGGAATAAAAGTATGGATGGATGTAGATGATATGCAGGGATCCACATTACAAGCTATGGCCAGAGCTGTGGAAAAGGCTGACATTGTCTTAGTGTGTTATTCATTTAAATATAAAAATAGCGACAACTGTCGTGCAGGTATGGTAATAACAAACCAATGGAAATATTGTCTATGAGAACTCGGATATTATGCATTTTTTGCCCTAAATTAATAGATGTGTAGGGAGAAATCAGGTAAAAGTAAAGTAAGACAAAATGCCTTTGAATGTCAAAAGCAAAAGCAGTCACAAACAAGCAGTAGCACACATTTGTATTATGTTACAAACAAATATTCAAAACATGCATCGATAATTATTGAGATTTAAATAGTAGGTTTCATATTCTATTTAAACAAGCTAATGTGATGTATGCTGCATGAGTTTTGCAGATTTGAATAGGGCACGTTTTTTCTTTACATTTCTGCTTACACAGTTGTGCTTCATATAGTGTATTATTTTGTTTTTAAGGTTGGTCACTTCTCAGGTTTTTGAAACTGTCTCTGACTTTCGGGATTCTCATATTTTATCCATCATGATGATAAGAAAATTTTGAACACTGACCCCCAATTTTCTTTTCAAAATATCTTCATTGTATTTCAAATGGTCGATTGCCTTAATGCAAAGTAAATGAAAAATCTAGAGGAGTTGGGTTTCCCGCAAAATTTCAGGCACTTTTATCTCAAAAGTGAGCACACTGACCTATCAATATTTTTTGCTTAAAATGATGTATAATCGATTTTCTAATAAATAAGCATACTGATTTCAAGTCCTTGACATCCTGAACTTGAGTAGTGACCATCCTTAAGACACCAAAGTGTCTGAAGCACTACATGTGCCTAAAGTACCATTATTTCAAAGTAATTCACTACGGATTTTTAATGTTTAAACTAATGAAGCTGAAATTGTTCACATATTCGCATACATTTTGGAAGAAGTTTGGAGATCAGGGCATTTTTCAAAACTCTGAAAAGAATTTAAATGAGATGTTAATATTGAGGCAGTTCGATCAACAACTATTGTTTTGGTCCATACGAGGGAAATCCGGATGAAAATTAAGAGTGACCAATGAAATCCATCGAAAGATCAGCATGTGACGTCACACTTTAACTTTAGTTCGACAAAAGTCGAGTGAACTATTACTCTTGTTTGACAAGACATGAGCAGTTAACCATAACAATGCGTAATCGTCCGGTACAATAGTGAGTTCGACCTTGCTATTGTTGAACAGTAGTTACTATTGTTGTGGATCGAACTGCCACATCAATGCTTGAATTCTTCAAACAGTTGACCTTCATTTCCAGAGGCAGAATACGCTTTTCAATTGAAGAAGAAAATCATTCCTTTGAAAATGGAACAGAATTATAAAGCAGATGGTTGGTTAGGGTTTATAATTGGAGCTAAACTATTTTATGACTTTAGTGGAAAATATCCATTTGACAATAAAGTGCAAGAGTTAACTCGTGAAATTCAAGAATCATTGAAGAAAATTAAAGGAATCATAGCATCGGAACCTGATAAGCCGATTGTTAAGCAAACAGAGGTATGAAATTGTTATTATATAACATACAAAAAGATCAAATGCAACTAATATGAAATTTGTATTTTATTGTCAAAATAGTCAAATATAAGCTTCGATGAAAAAACTCAATTTAATAATTGATAAAAAGAAGTTAATTAATCAACTTAAAACCAAAGAACTAATTTTCGCAAAAAAATGATAAAATGAACTATAATAAAAAATAAACCCTAAATACACATTAAAAACAATCAGGAACAAAACCAAACCAAAGAACAAAGATGTACAAAAACATTAAATACAAACTAAAACTCAAAAAGAAAAACAACAAAAATCAAAACTAAAATAATTACTGGACATATTTTTAAAATACAATTTAAAAAAAACAAGCAAAATATGTACAAAAGTAGGTTACAGGGGAGGGGACAGAATTAAAGATTCAGTATAAACTTATAGCTAATTGTTATCATGTTTATTTAAGGATGTTCGCTGGTCATTTTTATGTATTTCTGTCAGATTTTCGGACTTCTCTGGTTATATACATTTAAAAGCTTGATCATTTTTTGTCCGATGACCCCCTAATTTTTTACCATAATTTCATTTTATACATCAATCTGAGCATCATGACAAAATTTTATTCAGTTGGTGTTATTTTGTTACATTCATTATTGGATAAACATTGCTCATGTTAATCCTATGAAAAATGCAGAGGGGTTCGGTTTCCCGCCATTTTTTGAAACACACGAATCTCAAAAGTATTGATTTTTTGGCTTGAATTAATTCTTTGTTGCTTTTCTAACAAAAAATCACATATAATTGAAATCCTTGTTATTTTAAAATCGACCAGCGAACATCCTTAAGTATTTTTTTTTGTCGAAGCAGAGCACAGGAAGGGCCTGTAATATACAAAAACAAAACTATAAGTATCAATCATCAAATAACAATTAGATTATTGCGATTTTATTATGCCAACATGACTTATGTGGGACAATTTCAAATTGGAAACACTGAAAAACTAATAGCGATGCTAAAAGGCAGAAAATAGCAAATTAGCAAGTCGTTGACGAATGGCGAAATTCAGATATTAAATAACACTATAATAAAGATAACGGAGGTTATAATCACGAAAAAAAGGATTAGTCAGCAAATGTTCCGTCGTTAAGGGCAATGTAAGGGGATATTCGTGAGATAAAGATTTTAAGTTTCACAACCTATCCTTTTATTCAGCCTTTAGTACAAACGACGATTCCAGTGATGTCTAGTAAGAAACAAGGACACGAGACAAACACGATAGATGTGGTAAAAAAGTGGAAACCTGCACAAGTGGAGAAATGGCTAGACAGTAACAATCTACCCAAGTAAGATGATGCATGGATAATGACTATAATATAGTATTGAAACTATGGCAGTAGAATACCGAAGGAACAAAGGAGTGAAATTTACAAAAATCGGAGCCCAAAGACACGGCCAACACAGAAAACAAACAATGACGTTAGACACAAAAAACAATGACGTACGACAGATGCAAAGCACAGAAACAGAAATTACAGCATTCAAAACAAAGGCACTCACAGTGTGAACTTCAGTGAAACTGAGAGTGACATCAGGTGCACCGGAAGGGTAAGCATGTCCTGCATGCTCTGTTAACAGCACCCGTCACACTGTGAGTGATTCAATCCGAGAAAATGTTAAAGTCGGTAGTCAAATACGGGAAGAAGTGAATCTAACTGAAAATGTCCACTTTCAATTGGGAAACTGACACAATGATGTTATGGCGAGGGCAATAGAATTTCTTGAGGGGTGACATTAACATAGGTTGAACAAATCCCTGACTAAGCAGCTTTTGGGACAGTGTTTTTGCTCTGTTCAAAAAATCACTGTACAAACTACACGCTCGGCAGTAACGAATCAGCTGTGAAATGTACATTCCATAGGCTTAAGAGGTAGGTATAATGCTGCTAAGAAAGTGAAATTTCACAATTCGGAATCACAAATCACGCTTGTCATATAGCTTAGATTTCAAACGTCCATCTTATTCAATTTAATTCGTTAATTGCTTTGATTGTTCAATAACGGGAAATTTCTCTACCACAGGAATGTAGTTTGAAGGGGTTTGTATTTTTGTTGTAAGACATTGATTTTTTTTTATGCAACAAGTCTTGCATCATTATCTTCATCAAAAATATTTTGAAAAAGGAAGTTACATTCAAGAGATGACTCAAAGTTAAAGTCAGGTAAGAAATTACAGCCTGCATGCAAACAGACAATTTTTTTGTCAAATCCTGGGATAAACATGGCCACATTGACGAAGCTTCAAAAATATTAACATGTTTTCATTAATGTCCTCAGTGAATCTGGAAGTAAATTTAGATTTAAATTTGGTGGGCGTTTTCTTTTTTTGTCAGTGATAAAATATGTTTTCCCTAGGAAGGAAGTATGATTCTGTTTAAATAGGTCTCCTTTCAAGTACGCCTTAGCTTTGTCATATACGTGTATTATCAAAACACATCAACAAAATTTGGCGGTATACTTACAAGTATTTATTATTGCCATCAACATGTTATGCAAGTTTTAGCAATCATGTACATACAAATTAAAGTTAAAAAAAAGTCTAAACTATTGCCTAAGTACATATTTAGCAAAAGTTAAAATGTTAAAGCTATTTATAAATGTGATAGACAGGAACATAGTACACCTTACTATTTTTCATGCTTGTATTTTTTCAGGAAATTATTTGTAGGAATAAGAGGCAAAGATGTTGCTTATCTTCGACTTCTAATACATGAGGTATGCGAAAAAAGTAGAATATAACATATGTAACACAACAAAACCAATGTAGAGTGATAACTGTTGCATTCGAGACTTGCAACACCCAACAGGCCTAAAGCAACAAATCAAACACAGTGACGTGCCAACCTAACAAGAGATATTAAAATCCTGATGAGTGTTATGAAAAATATTATATTTTATTAAATTGAATCGAAATCAGGTATACATATCAAAATATAAAAAACTCTGAGTTCGATTCAGCAGATCACAGTTACCAATACTTCATTCAGCATGTAATGGTCATATTTTGGTATCTCTCAAATTTGCGTACTTGTCTGTTTTTTTTTTGTCTCGCCCGCGACGAAAGTCGCAGAAAGCGAGACATATGTGTACAAAGTTTGAAGGCGACGGCGTAAACTTTCATTTTAAGTTTTTGTGATTAGGTCACTTTCTCAGTAACTATAAGTGGTAGGTCAATGATATTTGGTATATAGGTTGGTCTTGAGTATAGAACATGACAGTCTGTTGAGTATAGTACATGACAGTCTGCTAAATGGCTTTTATCTGTGACCTCAATGTCACGGTCCAATGAACGTGATAAGTTTTTGTCCTTAGTTAAGTTTCTCAGTAACTATAAGTGGTAGATCAATGGCATTTGGTGTGTAAGTTGGTCTAAGGTAGTACATGACAGTCTATCATATGGCTTTTGTCCTTGCCCTCAATTTCAGGGTCTAGTGAGCATGTTAAGTTTTTGTGATTTGGTCATTTTCTCAGTAACTATAAGTGGTGAGTGAATGATATTTGGTATATAGGTTGGTTTTGAGTAGTACATGGGAATCTGCTATATGGCTTTTGTCTGTGACCTCAAAATCGCGGTCCAATGAACATGTTAAGTTTTTTGTGCTTAGTTTAGTTTCTCAGTAACTATAAGTGGTGGGCAATGGTATATGGTATGTAGGTTCGTCTTAGGTAGTTCGTGACAATCTGTCATATGGCTTTTGTCCTTAACCTCAATTTCACGGTCTAGTGAGTATGTTAAGTATTTGTGATTAGGTCATTTTCTCAGTAATTATAAGTGGTAGGTCAATGATATTTGGTTTATATGTTGGTCTTGCATAGTACATGACATATTTTACGAAAGGATATGGAGTAAATGAACATGAGATCATAACACATATGCTAACTTCAACTGCAATGATTTTAATGAGCTGTATGGCCTTTTCGGAAATTTATCTCTCATCAGCAGCACTAGAACCAAAACAAAGGAAGTCCATAATTTCAAAATTTGTTTAAAATGCTTAAAACCAAACGAAATCCGAATACATGTAATCAGCAATATCAAATATAGCTAAGAACAAAACTACGATGGAGGGAGTTAATGACTTCCTGCTATATGACTTTTGTCTATGAACTCAATTTAATGGTCCAGTGATCATCTTAAGTTTCCTAATATCTATTAATGTAAGTTCAAAAATATTTGGCATGTTGGTTTGTCTTAGATGGAAGATGGCAGCCTGTTATTTGGCTTTAGCCCCTGACCTCATTTTCATGGTCTAGTGAACATGTTGGTTTTTCAGTATCTATCAGTGGTAGGTCATTAATATTTGGAATTTTGGTTTTGGGTGATATATATGACAGTCTGCCATATTACTTTTGTCAGTTAATATAATTTCACAGTCTGGAGAACATGTTACTTTTTCTGATTTAGGCAGTCGATACATATACAACAGTTCAACACAAGCTTTAATAAGCTTTGAACATCGACTTTCAAACAACAAAATAACACAACATAAAAGTATGCACAGACAAGACACAAAAAGACTTACAAACAGGTACACAGTAAAATATCAGTCATATTTGCATTTAGCACAAAATTTACATAAAAAGAGCATGCATACATTAAAACATTAAGAAAAACCTACAAATATTTACGCACATAATGACGTGTCAGTCAAGAAAAACATGCAAGCAATTAACACATAATTTATATATATATACAACACATATTGTAATTAAACAAAAAACACTACAAAGAAATCATGCTAAACAGAAAGCACTAATAACATGCAAGTACAATCTTCAAAAATAAGCAAAACTAAAAGCTACCCAGGCTCACAAGAAATAAACAAGATATCAGTTAAATATAGCAGCATATTATATATATAAATACAAGCAAATCATCTACTGTCAGCAAAAGAAAGAAAAAAGCATAAAGAAGGGAACAAAAAAAGCTATATGCAGGCACAGCATTGGCATGAGCCGCCACCAGGGTCCCATGCTTGAAGTAGTTTTGTAAATTGTTCAAGAGATGACTCTTGCCGACACCTGTCTGGCAACTTATTACAAATTTGTGCTGCATTATACATGTTATATCTAAAACACTTAAGGCCATACCTAGTGGATCGAACTCCGGGTAAATTTACATTTTACAAATTTTTACTTAGACTCGTTTTAAAAGAAATATATGCATTGTAAACTATTTTGTTAATTAGCAGGTCAGGTGCATGGTTTGTTTTCCTCAGGAAAGTTTTTTGTTTGCAGGTCATTTGTGTTGAACGGATTTTTTTTTTAAATCCAGATGTTTATTGTACACTAAGGAGTATCTCCCTCCTGCAAAGCTCTGTCCTTAAATGATTTTGGCTGTTAATTTGATTAGATCATTTTGGTTATTTTTTCCTTATCAGCTTTTATTAATTTCTAGGATTCTGAGTTTTTTTCACCGATTTTTTTTAATTTTCGTATTTTCATCTATTATTTCCAAAACTATAGAAGATGAGGGTTAAGTGTAAATTGATGAAATGTTTGCCATGCTGTGGCGACTTCAAAACTGATGATGAAAATTGTTCCTTGACCGCCATTTTCAAAATGGCCGCCAAAAAAGGCGGGAAAATTCAACATTGTCCGATTTCAAAGAAATTTGGTTTCCAAATAGATCTTGATGTTGCGAGTTCAAATCCGGTGTTGAAAATTGTTCCTTGACCGCCATTTTCAAAATGGCCGCCAAAAAAGGCGGGAAAATTCAACATTGTCCGATTTCAATGAAATTTGGTTTCCAAGTAGATATTGATGTTGCAACTTCAAAACCGATGTTGAAAATTGTTTGTTGACCGCCATTTTCAAAATGGCCGCCAAAAAGGCGGGAAAATTCAACATTGTCCAATTTCAATGATATTTGGTTTCCAAATAGGTCTTGATGTTGCAACTTCAAAACTGATGTTAAAAATTGTTCATTGACCGCCATATTTAAAATGGCTGCCAAAAAGGTGACAAAATTCAACATTGTCCTATTTCAAAGAAATTTGATTTCCAAATAGAAATTGATGTTGCGACTTCAAAACCGATGTTGATAATTGTTTGTTGACGGCCATTTACAAAATGACGTCTCGACTTCAAAATTGGTGTCGAAAGTGGTCCCTAGCAAGAACGTTTTTTATCAAAAAAGCCCAACTAAGAAATATAACAAAACATGATCAGACTTTAAAAACAGTTCAAGATATTGGAGGTGTTTGACCTACGAAAGTTTGAGAAACTGAAGATCAGCTGTATAACTTACATTGTTACTTTGATTGTGGCAACTGAAAGCCAGGT
>MJUU01034200.1:0-13008 GCA_002080025.1 Modiolus philippinarum
CTCCCATATCGGATTTCAAGGCATTACGAGACTCCCTCTGGAAAAAAATTTGACCAGGGATTCCCCTTACAAACTGATTTATACATGTTGCTGAAATCAAATGATTACATGCATTGCAAAAGAAAACCATGTTTTTTCTTAAAATTGGAGGTTTCTGGGTTGGTTTCCTTGGCAACCAAATGCACCAACATCCTGTACATTCAATTTCATACTTTGTTTCCAAAAAAAAATTTGAGCAGGGGTTCCCCTTATTACCTAAGTAATAGATTTAGCTGTAATAAAAATATAATTATCAACAGTAATTACGATTTTCTCAAAATTTTAAGTTATTTGTACAGTTTCCATGGCGACCATAGTTATTTTGAAATTTTTCATCCATTAGAATAAACCCCCTTCCGAAAAAAATTTGGGCAGGGGTTCCCCTTATAATCTAAGTAATACATATTGCTGTAATCAAAATACAATTATAAGCAAAAAATACAATTTTCTCAAAATTTCAAATTTTCTGCATGGTTTCCATGGCAACCATTGTTATTTTGAAATTTCCCCCATCCATTACCTTCCATTACAATCAATTTTAAACCCTCTTCCAAAAAAAAATTGGGCAGGGGTTCCCCATATAATTTAAGTAATACATATTATTATACTTTACTATAGAAACTATTGTAAAAATAATTCTAATATTTCTACAGGTAATTGCGTGTAAGCCAAATAACTGTTCGGGAAAGTGCGCGTAGGCAAAATAACTGTGCGGGAAAATGCGCGTAGGCAAAATAACTAATTTGAATAAGGCGCGCTTTAGCACGTCGAACAAAAACTAGTTATTTCCCTCGTCGTCAATGACGTCAGTGTAAACGTAAATAAACATGGATGTCAATCGGTTCGGCTGTAGCACTGACAAGGAGCGATTCCAGATGAAAAAAAATTCATGAATCCTAATCAATCGTAAAACAGTATGCTCTTTCTACAGATAAAAGCCCCGGAGTTCGATAGTTACAGTATTGAGGAATTGGCAAATCTCATAACTATTTTTTAGTGGATATCCAGCATAGGAACTTGCTCACGGTCGCGGTCTAAAAAACACATTGTTTGACTATTAACTCCAAATTTCTTCTATATTCTTTTTAATAGTTAATTAATCTGTTTTCTTCAAGTCCCTGTGATGAAAGCCAATATACTAACGCATGGTGCAATATTAAAATCATTCGTTTTGGTTTTTAGACATTTTTCATTTGATAAAATAAAACACCCTTTTCAGTTTTTAGTTCAGTATAATAATACAGTTATGGCCTTTTATTGACTTCAGATAATATCCAAAATTATTTAATCTCGAAAAGGTTATTTTTCCTCGATCCTACGGACCTCGGAAAAATAACCTTTTCTCGATTAAATAATTATGGATATTACCCTCAATTAAAGGCCATAATTGTATATTGCTGTAATCAAAATACATTTATAAGCAGAAAATACAATTTTCTCAAAATTTCCATTTTTTTTCATGGTTTCCATGGTAACCATTGTTATTTTGAAATTTCCAATACCATGGAACTCTTTCTTACATGACACACATCTTTCTTATGAAGTTTCATTGAGGTAGTATTAAAAGTTTTTGAGATACAGGGAGAAATATGGTGCAAAACATTCAAAATTTCATTTTCCCATAGGGTTAACATTGGACAACCCCACCCCTTTTTGAGCCCCCCAATTGTACCCTTAATGGACCCCCTCCTGGGAATTTTTTTCCTGATTGCACATCTAGGTATATGGGGCTAACAGCATACAAAGTTTCAAAGCTTTAGGTGTTATGGTGTCAGAGATCTGGTTCGGACAAGTTCATTGCGACCGGAATAAAGAAGGATGGAAGAATAATAATAATAAGAAACGCAACAAAAACAATAAGTCTCCCAAACTTCGTTTGGGAGAACGGAGCAAAAACAATATGTCTCCACAAACTTCGTTTGGGAGCCATAATAAGAAACGCAACAAAAACAATAAGTCTCCCAAACTTCGTTTGGGAGACTTAATAAGAAACGTAGGAATAACAATATGTCCTCCCGACTACGTCTGGGGCGACATAATAATAAGAAACGGAGGAATAACAATATGTCGTCCCGACTACGTCTGGGGCGTAATAATAAGAAACGCAACAAAAACAATAAGTCTCCCAACTTCGTTTGGGAGACATAACAATAATAAGAAACAGAGCAAAAACAATATGTCTCCACAAACTTCGTTTGGGATCCATAATAAGCTACTTTAAATGATATTTGTTTACTAAAAAGTAATATTAGGCAAAAGAATGACAAAACTTAGTCAAAATCGGAAATATTCAACGATCCATTTATTTAGTCTATTTGAAAATAAAACTTTGGTCAATAAAAATATGTTAACGCTTTGTTAACATGAAAATAGATTGAAAAACTAAAAACAATTTTCAGTATTGTTTTTGTTGCGTTTCTTATTATTACGCCCCAGACGTAGTCGGGACGACATATTGTTATTCCTCTGTTTCTTATTATTATGTCGCCCCAGACGTAGTCGGGAGGTCATATCGTTATTCCTCCGTTTCTTATTAAGTCCCAAACGAAGTTTGGGAGACTTATTGTTTTTGTTGCGTTTCTTATTATGGCTCCAAAACGAAGTGTTAACATGTTTTATTTTGAAGAGGGGATGTATGCGGACTTAAAAAAAGGGATGGGGTTGGGAAGTGCACGGGGGGTTATTCCAGACCATGGACTGATAAGGAATCAAAACTTTCTAGCAAAATAAACTCCCTCGCTAAACAAGTGTTATATCTAATAAGACTTATGAACAAAAATAGTGTTAATATTTTAAGAATCGCAAAACTGCTATCTAAGCTTAATAAATGACATTATTGATGTATGTATATTATAAGACAATTATTCCCTAGAATAATATACTCTTCTACGTATAATGCATGTTCTTTGTATATTTTTATATTTGTGCTTTTCGTCGATCTAAATTTTAAAAATTCATCTAAGTAGAAGGAAACATTTGACTTAAATTCAAGTATCCTATTTTTTTAATGACTTTCTACCGCTGGCTTTTGCTAGTGTCAGTATCAAGTCCGGCTGTGCCGAGTTCCTATCGTTGTTTACGTTTGGCTTTGTCTTATTTGTGTTTTTGTCTTGTTTAGTTCCCCGGCAGATTGTGACATGTGATTGTTATTTTCAGCCATTGTTGATGTTTCCTGTTATCCACTGTTCTACATTTTTAAATGCATTTCGTAGACCTTGTATGTTAGATATATCTTTCTGGAAGATATTGATGTTCCGAATTGAAACTGAATGTAACCATGTAATAGTCAGCTTGTATCTTGTATTTTCAGACTGGTTGAGGCAAGATTTTACCATACTAACGGTTTGTCATGCGTAGAGTATTATTGACGAAAAAGATCAATTGATTTTCAAATATCCTTGGCCTTTCGGCGATTTAAAGGAAGCATGACTGAAAATACGTCTCTAGAATTTGAAAATTCCACCATTCCAAACGAAAAGGCGATGATCACAGGAACTACATCACTTCCATTTTTGATTGTTGAGTATACAGTGGCGGTTTTCGGAGTTGTTGGAAACTCTGCTACAATGCTCGTGTTGTTTAAAAAGAAATATTGGACGTCTGTTAACGTGCTGATCTTTATAATGTCAATTTCTGACACATTAGCGCTCCCAACACTTCTCATGATTCCTACACAGTTATTTTTCCGTGTGCCTGCTTCTGCACAGATCGTTTATTTTCGAGATATAACAATGTCTAGCAGTATCTTATGTGCGATAATTATTGGATGTGAACGAGCTTTTGCAATTAGAAAGCCACTTTCTTTTAAAAATACATGGAACACGAAATTAACAATTATTGTCTATTTAACTTCATTTCTGATCTTGGCTTCCTTTGTTGTGATACGCATTGTTATAGACGTAAAGTTTGGCCCTGAAACGTTCAAGACGAAATCAATGTATTTCTTCTTTCACTTGCTTGTATTTCGTGGTATTCCATTTGTAGCAATCCTTGTTGTCAACATTCTGATTGTTTATGGATTAGTTCAAAACAATAAGCACCTTAATCAGCTTAGCGGAAATGACGTAGAAAAAGAACGCATTCGACAGGAAGCGTCCATAACGAGAACCGTTGTAACCATTACAACAACATACTTTTTGTGTATGATACCGAGCAGAGTTTCTGTAGGGTTGATGTATGCCGGAATATACTCTGATAAAAATTATATCGTATTTCATTTCCAAAGCTTTTTAACTGTAGTAAACTTTTCCTGCAATTTCATTCTTTATACAATTACGAGTAAATTCTTCAGACAGGAATACGGGAAGCTCCTTTTTGTCCACTTTTGTTATAAGCTTAGATTTTCAGGAATAAATTCGGAAACATAAACATTTTCTATGTATCAGTGAACGTTTTCTAAAGAACTACATGTCGTTTATATTAACAGTAACGTCTATTTTGTTATCTATAATCAGTTTTGTCATTGACGTATTACACTATTTGTCAAACAGCTTCACCTTTTTTTTAAATGTTACTGACGATCGCTCATCTGAGGAGGAAAGCCTAAATAAAACTCTTTTGGAGTTTTAGCACGAAAATTACTGAACGGTTCAGATTGCCATTCTGAAGTTGCTCTGAATGACAATTTTTTTTTGGTGACTGCAAATTAAAAACACGATCACCATTATCTTTTTGTTGTTAGATTTATTTGTAAAATATATGTTTCCGACTGGAGGGCTCTCTTTATTGCATTTCAAGTCTTATTCTTAAGTGTATGCATGTATAACTTTGTCACATTAGCCTTGTGACGTGGATTTTACATTTTCTGTCATACAAAAATTCTTTTTTTTTCAATTTGAAATAAATGGAAAACATAAACAAGCAAATATTTGAGCTTAATGGCCAAAAAGGAGAAAATTCTAGAATCGCAAATCCAATCATACTGCAAATCAGATGCAACCAAATTTAGGAAAACATTATAAAGACAAAACAAAATCAATGGCTCACACGAGTTTGTATGTCTTACCTTGTTTTTCCTGATTTATAAGATTATCCGTCAGGCTTAAATTATTAACCTGAAGTGACAACAATTTTAAGTTATATGATTGGTAGTTAAATCATTCATCTACTAGTTTACTGTCATGCTAAAATTCCCAATTTGACAAAAAAAAGTTTTTCACATTTTTGAAATTATGGATTTTCTATGTTTGGGTTATAGTGCTGCTGATGGGGAATTAATTTCCGAAATGGCCATACACCTCGTTACAATAAGTGCAGTTGGAGTTAAATAAATAATAAATACCGAAGTAACTATTAATTTATTTTCTGCATATGCGCATTTCGACAACTTATGTCTCATCAGTGCAGATAAAACCAAAACATTTCGAAGTACATGAACAGAAAAAAGGTTAAAGCTGATAGTTCACATATGCGTTATGGTCTCATGTTCATTTACTCCATATCCTTTCGTAAAATAATCAAGAATTAGAAATTTCCAACATTTTCTGTTCGGGTCCAATGTTGAAGAAAGATATGCAGTGGCAGCCATCATGGATTTATGATTCGTACTTAAATCGTAAATCTGTTTAATGACCATCGTGCGACAATGCCTAGTTGATATCAACATGATGTGTGATACATGTTTCAAGAAGTACAGTTTACAACATTTCCCCATAGGATCATATGTTCAACTATGTTCCCCAGTGGTGGCCATTTTGAATGACACGAGAACCTGGTCAATATATGTAGAATTGTAGTTCTTGCAAATCTGAACATTTACAGTTTTTGAAATACAAGACACAATTTATAAAAAACGAAAAATTGACAAATAAAGGGCATAACTCCTAGATGAGTATTTTAAGTGGGTAGATCTTTATATGCTGAACATTTTTGCAATTAAAAGTTGACCTCTATCTTGTAAGTTTTTTCTTGTATACATGAATTAAAATTTTGAAAATTTTACGGAAAATGGCAATAAATCGAAGACGGGTGATTTTCTTCAAAAATGCAGGATAGGTAGATCTTGTCATGCTGACTGTTTTTATTCGTCAATTTTTTCTATATCTATAACGGATTTTGAGTTATTTGCATCATTGGTAGTTTATTCCTGTGTTTTATTTCTAGTAACAGCAGACATGTTGTTTGGTCTTCGGACTGATCGAAAATAAGTTCACAATTACCAACCTTGTTGATGTTTTAGATCAAATTGAGTAAAATTTGCCTAGCAGTTTCATAGGAGAAGTTTTTTGAAATTGATGAAGGAATGACGAAGGACTAAAAGTGATGGCAAAAGCATTTTAGGCCAGGCGAGGTAAAACAAAATAATAACACAGGAAATTAAAGGAATAGCATTGTGAACAACTTTGGGTATCATCAGTGTTGCAAAAAGGTATGTAACATCTGATCACCGTATGGCATCCGTCAAACTGTCAACGGAAATTTCAGTGTAAAGTCATTGTTGGTACTTGTCAGTTCAAAAAGTAAGTCTGAGTCCACTAAAAATGTCTAAAGTTTCTCATTTGCGAAATAGAAACATTCTAACGGTTTGTCAAATCATGATGACCATCTTAAATCTTCTGTTTTGACATTGCAAAAGTTTTTGAACAAAAACTTTGTATGTAATCTTATTTTTGAAACGGTAATTCCGATCTGGTGACAAAATTGCTGTAATTACAGGCAAGACAATAGCGAATGAGCTGTGAAATGTAAACGACATTAGCTGGAGATTTTGAAATATTACTGCTGAACTAATGATCAAAAACTGGTAGTTCACTATTAGAAAGTCGAAATCATCTCGCTTTTTGTAAAGTTTTGATTTCACACGACCAGAGTTTAAATGTAAAGTATAATGATGACGATGGAGTGTCAATTAAGAAATAGATTATTGCAAGCGGGCTCTATGCGAATTAGAACATGGGCAGACCTTATATTTGTCAATATTTTATACCGAGCGATAGCGAGGTATAAAATGAAGACAAATATAAGGTCTGACCATGTTCTAATTCGCATAGAGCCCAATTGCAATAATCTATTTCGATTCTAATATATTTAACAAGCGTTTTGAACATTCGAAGCGGCTCTTAGAGGGCGATATTGGGTTTGACACTAGAATTAAAATGAAAACTGCATGCAAACAAACAAAAATAGACATAGAGAAATCTAAATTCGTTATGTTATTAAAACAAAGTGCTCATAAGCTTATGAATTTATACAAATAATCTATTGTAAAAGTATAAAATACGGATATTTTAAAATCGAAGCGGGTTTAAATGTGAGCTGGTTGTATTTCTGATTTATATGACTGCTTAGTTATGTTATATTTGAAGCCAAAAGAGAAAAGAAAAGGAATAAAACTCATATTGATAATTTTATTGACGTTAAAAATTAGAATTTTTATGTCTAAATTGTAGAGCGGGATATGCAACATAGATAAGATTTCATAACAACTACACATTCGTTGCTAGGTTACGGTTATGTCAATTTCAGTTCCGGGTTTTAAATTCAGTAACTGTTGTAAATTTCTATTATTGTCATTATTTGATGAAGCTTTTGGGTGATTCATTATTTAAAATTTTATTTACACATGAATATTGAGTGAATAAAACGTGAAACTGTACATTACGAATGTCCTTTTGTAAAATATACGCATGTGCTAAAAATATTGTTGGAATTAGTACACAGCTTTGTTTCCAAAGCCAAAGAAGAGGGTCATATTAGAATGGTTTTTAATTCATTTTTAGTTCAGTTGAGTACATAAGATCAAAGTTATCCTGAATCTGATATGATTAATAATTGTGCTATAAAAATATAAAAACAAACCATATCAAGTCCAATAGTACAGTTAGCTTCTGAATGCTAGTTTAGCTATGGCATATGGCATATGGCATCAGTAACATATTCTGCAAACTGAATTATGGAATTCATGATTTCTGCATCATACGGTGTGTTGAATAGAAAAATTATACAGCGCGTAATTTTCGCGGGGCTTTAATTTTTGCGTATTTTCGCGAATGGACTTCAATCGCAAAAATAAATTCCGCGAATATTTTATATACTCTTAGGATATATAAAGGATCTCTGATAATCCGCTGAAACTGAAAGGGCTTTTCCACTCAAATCTGCGAAATTATTCACCCGCGAAAATAACCCGCTATACAGTAAGTTGCAGTGTCTTGATAACGTTCATGGATATACTAGAATACAGAATGAGACCATAGATTTACATTCACGATATACATTTACTAATGTTACAATTATCTTGGCTTTGTTGACTGGGGACCGAAATATGTTGTTTAAATTTAGTCATTTTTCTTCATAAATATCAAAGCAACAGGCCACACATCGGATTTTCTTAAAATAGTCTAATTAAAGCAACTAATGATAAGAATAGTGTTGATGAATTTGGTTTGTGTATTTCATTAGTTGTACTTGTCAATCCTTTAATAACAGATGCCATATCTGATGAATTGATGATGTGAATGCCTGAAAAGGAAAGAAATAACATGAAACTATTACGTAACCCTTCAATAATCCTATAATGACGTGTTCTTTTTCTAATCCGTATTTTTTTCTTCTACGTATTCCTTCAGATTTGTATGTTGAATTAAATATAAAAAACATGGCAACGGTAAATGTACAACTAACTTCAAAATTGTTCACCATTTGAGGATTCGATGTTCTTATTTATCTCTTACTCTAAAAAGTTGTGCCAAAGAGAAAGATTGGAACAGCGATTTGACAGATTTTCTTTTGTTACATCATAATTGAAAATTCATATTTTTCTCAATTTGCAAATGACTAAAAATGACCAACTTTGTCTTAAATTCTACGAAAATCCAGCATAGTGCCCTGTACTTTTTATTTCAGATTTTATGTTTGTATGATTGGTTCCTTTAGCAATACCTCATGGGTATGAATACATGTGTTTATCAACCTACCACTGCATAATATTTAAAAATTAAATATCTTAAGTAAACGAACCAAGAAACATCTTTCCTTTGTACCTAGGGGTTTGAACATTTTTAATTGGGAAAAACAATGACGTGGAAATTTCTTGGGTTGAAAATGAAAGTGAAACTAGGATTTCGACCGTTGATTACTTCAGATTGAGAGCATTTTCTTATAAGCCATGGAAGTTATCCTCACTTTTTGTGTGGAGGCTCACTGAATATTTAATTAAACTTACTAGGTTGAAAGCGTCGCTTTACTTGAACAATTAATGTACCATGATCCGAAAATTTAATAAATTAAAAAGAGAAATAGTTGAAAATCGATTTTGGTATGATACCCATAAATCGTGGACATAGTGAGGAAAACCTTAAGAGAGGCTGAGGTGATAACCCGTTAAAGAAAGAGCTAGGAACATATGTTTTGAAGACTGACCAACACTAAACCTGTTTACCAATCATATACCGACTGAATGTATTTCATCTAAAAAAATGTTCTAATTTCGAGAATGTTTTTGAAATGCAGCAATAAAATGTTTGCAGGATGTCATTTGATTTCTACATGTCGGATTGATAATTTTGTGAAGCTAAAAGAATAATTTATTATCATTGGAAAATATTTCAACTTAAATGTCAAATCAGGAATGAGAAAATTTGAAATTCAAAGTCAAACTGTAAATATTTGTTTAAAGATGTCAGTTTTGATGAATCTGTTTTTGGAAGCTTTTAACTTTCAAACACTTGAATTATAAATAAAAAATCGAAATTAAAAAAGAATTAGAAATCAGAAAAAAATTGAACAGCAGGAAAGAGAAAACGATAGACATCAAAATGTCAGTAAGAAATGAAAAATATTAGAATAAGCTTCAGAGGCATTAACAGTTTTCTCAGTATTCTCAGGCATTTGATTTTGCGGAAAACACTCGATTGTTCCCATCTTTTCAAGAAAAGGATGTAAGTAATTTTTGCATTTTGAGAAAATAGCTCAAAATTTTAAGTGACCAAAACGTAATTGGTCAATGTCTACAGGGAAATTTATACTCAGTTGTCAGTAGAACAGTCTTCAATCTTAATGAACAAATAAAAAGATGTGGCGTAAATGTACATGGGACAAAATCCCCATGAATACGTGGTAAGATTAAGCAAATGGAACAACGCTTTGATTGTTGTTCTTCATCTTGAAGTCACCATGAGGCCTTCTTAAAAGAGCAAACGCTCTTACCTCATAGTAAGTTCAAGATGGCCCTTAGCACCGGTTTCAGCGGAATTCACTTGCTGAATGTCGAACAACGCCATATCCATCCCTTAAAGCGGTTGTACTGGTCCCTAAAACAGATCGCCAAAAATTAAGAAATGCAGAAAAACAGGGTGACCAAACCTATGAAGAATTTGCTATAAAAATAGAGCAAATATTTGACCGTTGGTATACATCAAAGAAAATAAATTACAATCATTTAAAATATCGTCAGATATTTTAATTGAAGAATTTAAAACGTAATTTAGTATTGTTATTAACTTATAATTATTGATGAAGAAAAGCAAAAACTCTGGAGACTGTGGCACGTTTAGCTGATGATTATTCATTTACACATAAAACACATGTTTGAATAAACGACAGAAATTAAATTTTTTCATCTAAAATACAAATTATGTAAATATAAGCCAACGTCTAGTCAATAGTTCTTCGAAGTCCTATCCTACTCACAGTCATAGAAGCCATTTAAATCAATTTCTTTTAACAATGGTAAGAAGGAAGGCCATTTAATATCTAAATGTTATAGGTGAAAGCAAAGGTAAGAAAGTGAAATTAAAACCAGTGGTTCTGTTGAGTCATAACAATTATTTCCTCATTTTGATACAGATATACAAACCGTTTAGCGGTAATTTTCGCGGTTGCCAAATTTCGCGATTCGTTCTCTAAAGAGAAGTATTTAATTTTAGCGGTGATCATTTTTCTGGAATGTAAAATTGTGTGAAAGACAAGCATGTATGAAAATGTAGTAACTTAAATTACCGGTACGCGAACTTTTATTTTCGCGCTTCCCTAAACCTCGCGAATATAGCGAAAATTAGAACCTCGCGAAAATTACCCGCTATACGGTAGTTCTTTCTCAGAGGTAAGATAAAGACAAGTTATTTCTATGTTTGGCGTCAATCCGCGCATTTCCTATGTCATTTCAAATGGGTGATTTTATATCAAAACAAACAAGGGGTGCTTTTTCGTTTTTGCGATTAAAATCGTCGTTTAAGAAGACCACAAATATAAATTACTATAATAAAACTTTTTAAAAGGACTGACAAAAACTGGGAAATAAAGTTGGAAAAAAGCAAGCAATGCTGAAAAAAAAATCGTCTCTGGATTGAACAATTGAATGCTGAAAACTGACTTTTACTGAACATTGGAAATATCAAAGTGTGTTATTTTCAAAAATGCTTTCCTGAGGCTTGTTTTTTTGTTTGGTTTTTTGTTTGTTTGCCTCATACCCTCCTACATTTCAAAAATAAAGTTGACGCCAAACAGAGAAATAAATTAGTTTGGCATTATGTCTGTTTCTGATCCTGTTAGCAACTTGGAGATAAAATCCAAATATAGTCTCATTATTGGAATTTTTATTCATTTTTAAGTGGTGATTTTGTGTTTCTTTCGAGTGATTATTGTAATTCAACCTCAAAGAGATACTAAAGCTTCACGGTCTCCTTTGTTGGCGGAGACCCTTATACTTCTATATAATGAGGTAGATTGTAGTGGTTATACTGCTATTCCTCTCCCTAATGTTTATTCGTCTTCAGAGATTATGTCTGGACCTGTGACCTTTGGTATTAATTCATCATTGCCCTTTGAAGATGTGCAACTTCTTCATGGGAATAATTTACTTGGGGATAAGTTCAAAGAAATCCTATAGTGGCAGACAAGTTGAGGAGGACATTTTTATGAATCTGTTTTGGAAACTTTTAACTTTCGGACACCTGAGTTAGAAATAGAAACAAAAAGAAATTCAAAACGAATCAGAGATCAGAAAATTATAATCTGAACAGCAGGAAAGAAAAAAACGAAAGAGAGCTTAATTTTCAGTTAGAAATGAAAAATAATAGAATGAGCTCAAAGGAATCAACAGTTTTCTAAAAACAATTCCTAGGCATTTTATTTTGCGAAAAACACCAGGTTGATCCTATCTTTTCAAGAGAAGGATGTTGAGAAATCTTTTGAACAACTTCTTGATTCCACTGAACAGCAGTTTTTTCAGTTGTATCCTGCCTTCGCATTTTCTAGTGCTATGAAGAACAATCATGTTGAAGCTCGGAAGGTAGATGAAAATTACACTGTTGGATTTGATTTGTTGAATACATTTGATTTGACAAAACAAGCAAGCCTTTAGATTTTATGATAATTAATTTGTTCAAGGAGAAGGTATTCCGATGTCAACATTTAGCAATGACCAATATCGTAGGGTGCCTAAGCAAGGGATTTTTCGAATTTGGGTTCACGGAATCACACACAGGTGCATTATACATTTTTGGAGAGAGCAGGCCATGGCGCATCAAGATAACAATAGTGATTGATTATGGTCACAGGATCACTTGAATTGTGCCCCAACAATACTCGTATACGAGTATTGTGCACAATACTCGTACATAATTAGTATACGAGTATTGTAAAAAATAATTAGAAAAATACAATTCTGGTACAATACTCGTATACTAGTATAGTTTACAATACTTGTTTACAATACTGGAGAAGAGTATTGTTCTAGCTGCTTGATTATTATGGGTATTTGAATAAATATGACACTTTATAATTGCTATTTTTAACAGACATAAAAGTTAGATGATAAAATATACTATCACAATTCTGTAGAGATGCATTTCATTATTAAAACACCAATACACACAGCAGTTTTTATTATTTAGTGGAAATGCATGTAATAACACACAATAAACAAAGATTGTAATGCAACATTTATATAACGAAAGTTTTGATTGGTCAGAACTGACCGTCAATTCTAACATCTACACATCTGGGAGATGGTAGGTTCCCTGTTTATTC
>MJUU01034200.1:13195-32164 GCA_002080025.1 Modiolus philippinarum
TATAACGAAAGTTTTGATTGGTCAGAACTGACCGTCAATTCTACCATCTACACATCTGGGAGATGGTAGGTTCCCTGTTTATTCTGGTTCCTTGTATGGTTACAAATACACAAGTTAAAAATAGAACATGAAATCGATTAATGGTTTTTAATTGCATTACAATCGCAATAACAGTACATTATTTGGATACCCGAGGGCGTCAATCTTGATTTGAAGGTACGCGTCGCCTGTAAACTGCATTTGACAACAAGTCTACTCATACTTTGAGCAATATCCTCAATTAAGAAAACAACAAAAAAATCAATACCCTTTTATCATGTTTATGTCTGGTAATTATGGTGAAAAATGATGCAGGGAAGACAGTAAATTTCCCCGAAAGAGTTGTTCAACTTCAACATCTTCATACTCCTGCTTAATCGGACTGAGCATAGCAGTTAATAGATAAGATTTTTTAACCACAAGATAATGAATCACTGACACGTCCACATAAGCTTACAATTAAACATGTAAATTGTCACCAAAGGAGACATTGAAGGCTACAGCTAGAAGCAGCAGAATCGTGGCATCCCACAACTCCATCAATTGTCTGGACCTGTGTTACATATGGATATATTTCTAAATTTCTCCCTTTCTGCTTTTTTTTCTCGATATTTATTTGCCAATATATTTTATGCTTCTGCAGTTAGTAATTTTGATTACTCATTTCCGCTGTAGAACTATTTCTTCTGAAAGGCACCTTTTTTCTCTATGATGCAGTGTAACATTAATCTTATTACATACAGTTTATTAATTACCAATGAAATTTACATGTGAAAAAAATCACTACTGAACAATACTCGTACAATACTCGCATACAATACTAGTACAATTTTTTAACAAAAATACATGAGTATTGTGCACAATACACGTATACGAGTATTGTTGGGGCACAATTCAAGTGATTCTGGTCACATTTTATTTAAAATTTGGTTAAAGGTCAGTTCCCAACATTCAGAAAAATCACATGCAACTAAAAGTTGTCTTCAATTTACCAACAAATCGGTAACAAAATATGAAACATTTATTGTTAAATTTATACGTGCACTTCATTGTTTCACTTTTTATAATGATTTGTCAATTATCTTTTCAACAAGTTTCACGGTTAGATTTTGCTTTGAACATCTGTCATTTTTACACCTACAACACACAAAGGACACTTTTTCTAATAATGAACAATAATTTCTAGTTTTTACAGAAACCATGGTTTAAAGGAAACAGCGGCAGTAGAATATCGAAGGAACAAGGGAAGCGATGACTACAAAAATTGAAGTCCAAAGACATGGCAAAAACTGTAACAGATAAAAACAAAGACAAAACAAAGACGTGAGACAGCTACAATGCACGGAAATAAAAAGATAACATTAAGAACTAAGGCACTAATAGCGTGAACTCCCATGAAAACCGGCAGTGACATCAGGTGCTACGGAAGGATAAGCATGTCCTGCTCCGCTAGCGGCACTCGTCACACTATCAGTGAGTCAATCCAGGGTTGAGTCAAATCTGGTTATGTCAAATCCGTGAAGCCTTGCATTTAATTTTATTTTTCTGATATGACTTACACCATTTACCCATAAAACACCCACTGATATGAAAATTGGTAGAACCAATGAAACTGAACCAAAACCGAATACTGTGGAAGTAGTTTTATTCGTGGACATCAAATTTCGTGGTTTCCGTTAATATTACTATTTCGTTAGTACTTCAATTCGTGGTTTCTAAGTCTGTGCATTTAAATTTTAAGGAAAAAATGCATTTCGTTGGGATCTTAAATTCGTGGTTTTTAGGGAACCACGAAATCCACGAAAATTGGAACCCCACGAACAATAGTACTTTCACAGTATATTATGTAAATTGATAGCGAAATGTCATTTTAAATATGAAAACTTTTACATGATCATGAAAAATTTTAATGAGAGAAGTAGAAAATGTTCCACGGATTCGATTTAGTTTATCAAGTTATTTAGACACATAGGGGGTAGGGTTATCTCGCTTTGTACGTCTTCAAAATTTATCAATCTACATAATTTTTGATCAACTTAAAATATGGAAGCTTTATGCAAATTAAGTGTTTTTATTTGTCGATTTCTCTGTAATGGCGTATATTTCTTTACCGATTTTTTGGAACATGTGTACATTTGGCATTTTTCTTTCCGTTGATATATAATAGTATAAAGACCCTGAAGTTTCATTTCATTTCAATAAGACTGTTGGTGAAAGTGAATCTTTGCAAGAACCTGTCAAATATTTTAACTGAAAATGGCATTCTAATGCGTGAATGGAGACCCTTTGATGTATCTGCTGATGCAGAATGAGCGGTTAAGTATCAAATTGTAGTACCAAAGGTGTATAGATCAGAGATATTAAGAATGGCCAATGATTCCCTGTCAGGACACATAGGTTTTTTAAAGACTAACAAAATTTTGAATTATTTTTATTGGCATAATCTGAGAAAAGATGTCTCCAATTACTGCAATAAACAACGAAAGGATACGGAGTACATGCACATGAGACAAATTCTCTACAAATACGTGGTTAAAAACAAGCAAAGAAACAACGCCTTTATTGCTGTGCTTTATCCTGAAGTCATCATGAGGCCTAGCACCCTTTCAACCGATACATACTTTTGAGAATCCTTTTAGTAGAATAATCGATTTTGTTAGAAAAGGATATCATCGCATCTCTTTATAATTTTAAATTGATTGCATATTTATAGAATTTGGAGGAAAAGTTTTCTGCAGACAAGGATACTAATGGAGACTAATTGGACCCTACTCTAAGCAGATTTGTTCTTTTTTATTCGTATGACATGTATGAAGCCAGGTTTTTATTTGTCTGACATGTATGAAGCCAGGTTTTTATTCGTATGACATTAATGAAGCCAGGTTCATGCAAGGAGTAGTTCAGGAAAAGACAATAAGATGGCCAAGTCCTTTAATTTCAGCTTCTGTTATATAGATGATCAAACATTAACTTAGGAATCTTAGCACTCACATTTGCTGTTTCATCGCGAAAAAGTAAGTTCTTGATTTGTTCTGATTCTCTCTCATGCCTATTGGCAATTGAAAGTCGAAAGACAAAACACCCAGTTATTCTTAAGGTCGTAGAGTTCTACAAGTCACTTGTTGGTATAGGCAAAGAAGTCATTTATACTTGGATCCCTAGTCATGTAGGGATCTATGGAAACACTTGACCAGGAGGCAAAGAATGCATTAGATGATGAGGTGGCGGATTGTCCAGTGCCTTTCACTGACATGAAGCCTTTAATAAGTAAATACATCCAGAAGATATGGCAAGACAGATGGGACTTGCAAATAAATAATAAATTGCACGGAATACAATCAGAAGTTGGTAAACTTGTTAGTTCCTCTGGTAAAAATCGGAAGGAGCAAGTTGTTTTGACAAGGTGTCGAATAGGACATACAAGAACAAACCATGGTTACATTCTAAATGGTGAAGACCGACCTGAGTGTATTCCGTGTAATTGTGCTTACACAATACAACATATTTTACTTGACTGTGCCGATGTTGCCGACATACGTCGAACATTTTATACTGCTGACTCTCTTAAAGATTTATTTACAAACGTCACTAGCGACAAAATTATTCAATTTTTAAAAGCTGTCAATTTGTTTAGTGAAATATAAGTATATTATCCAATTTTTAAATTTCATCAAATCTGATCTATTTATCTTAAAATTATCTATAATATGATTTTTATATTTTAGAAATCCTTTTTATCTGTACATAGCAATATGTTTTAAGTGCCTTTTTTTAACTTGTATATTTATTACTAATATCAACAGTTCATGCCACGATATAGCTGAAATATTGCTAAAGTTGGCGTTAAGCAACAATCAATCAATCAATCAATCAATCTTCATCTTATATATATCCCAAAGAACTCGAAATTAAAGAGACATGTTATAGCAATCATTAGCATCATACCGGGCATTATACCTCTACATTGACATCTCTGAACGTCTGAAAACAAAAGTTACGACAAACGTGTTGATTTCGACTTCCCAATAGTGAATTTTCCGTTTTTGAGCAGTAGTATTCCCAGCGTATGGGGTTTATATTTCAAAGCTCATTCGCTATTGTCGTGTATGTCGTTTGTACAGCCATGCTGTCAACAGAGTGAAATTACCGTCTCAAAAAACTTAAACATCAAGGGCATGTTCAGTAACTGTTGCAATTTAAACTACAGAAGTTGTATGGTCTATTTCAATGTTTCTATTTCACATATGGCGATAGATATCTTTGGGTAGATCCAGAGTTTATTACGGACTGACAGACACCGACTGTGACAAAACTGGACTTTTCATAAACATAATAGGTTGTCTCAAGTTTACTAGTACATGATAAAACCCTATATAGATATAAATAGCACAAATATTGTACATTGTGTACATTTAGATAGTGTTGACCCGGTCAATTCTGAAAATGACTTTTGTGAAAAGATTATACACCCTTTATCATACCGAATCTGTAAAAATTCACAGATTCTTCAAGATTTGGAGTCTCAGCTTCAACATTTACCAATGATTCAAAAGAACCAGTTAAAAGAATTTACACAGTTGCTCTGCGAATATAAACATTTATTTCCTGATATTCCGACTCGAACTGACAAAATATTTCATGATGGAGATGTTAGAAATTAACTACTGATAAAACAGCATTCATAATGACTGAATCCGATCAAACAAAAGAACCTGCAAGGTGAAGTTCAGTATTTGTTAAAAAATGACTTTACTGACAAGGAATTGGCGCTTGCCTTGTATTCTAGTGCCAAAACCTTATGAAACGTACCGTATTATTTTGTAAAGACTGTAGAAAAATAAAAAGTGTTACAAAAATTCATTTCCGATTCCTTGCATGGATGACTGTATTGATAAAACAACGGCAGTAGAATACCAAAGGAACAAAGCTCTAGATTACATATAAATCAAAGTCCAGAGACAAGACAAAAGCAAGAAACCAGAAGACGGAAGACCGAAGACGTACGTGCATGTAGAAATTTCATATTGTGCAAAATATGAATAGTTGTCATTTTCGAGTCTTAGTCACCACCCTTAATTCATTCGACGTCTTCACCAGAACAAAAATATCAGTCAATTAAAGTCAATGTAAACCTCATTTAGGAGGTGGAATGTCGGTATGTACCTTGCATTCATAATTTTAAAGACCAAAATGACCAAGGGTAAAAAAGGGGAAAAAAAGAAGAAAAGAAAACCAAAGTTCATAAAATCAATCCTTACAAGAAATTCGATGTCCAATCTCGCGACATATTTTATTGTCGAGGGTAGACAAATGTGACGAATATTGAATATAACGTTACTGTAATGATAAACGTTACAGCAGGTGCTTAGGACACTGTAAATATATACCGTGTAGATGCAAATGAATGCCAAAAAAAAACAAACAAACAAACAAACAAACAAAACAAAACACTAGATTTATCTTCTGATAACGGACCCCCTCATCTCCCACCGGTACAACAACACATATAACTATATTTGAAGTTTTCACTGTATATTTTGGTTCGTGTTAAAGTTGGAAATAATATACTAAAATTTGACAAATCTGCAATAAAGTGTTCACTTTTAACCATCTGGGAACGGGAAAAATCATGTATGTTTTCTTTTCTATATTCAAAGGAAAAACTCTTGAACTCGTTATTGAACGAGGAAAAGGATTTTTGTCAAAATTAAACTTGGTCTTAACTTTTTAGCAGAAATTTAAGAAAGCTTCATTCAAGTGTTTTCTTTTTATCAATGAGAAAGAAATTTACATTTTATCAACAATCAAGGACAAAGAACGCTTGGATGACAAATGTTTTGTTTTTTTTCAAGGCGTTTTCTTTTTATCTTCCCGAAAAAATGTGTTTTTTAATAATAAAGGACAAACAACACTTGAATGACAAATGGGAATTTTGTCAAAATCGTACTCGACCTTCCCTTTATAGTAGTGAGTAACATATTAAAATATTAAAAAGCTGTGTTAAAGCGTTCACTTTTTATCATCTGGAACCGGAAAAACTGTTTTTTTTTAACAATAAAAACCTTGAACGACAATAAAAACTCTTGAACTACAAATAAAAATTTCGTCAGAATGAAACTTGACCTTTATTTTGTAGTAGGGAGTAAAATATTTATAAAAGATTTGAAAAAATGCGTTGAAGAGTTAATGATTCAAAAACTTTATGATACCTTTAGTTCTCATATCCGTCACTGCATATTCTCCCGTTTCCTCTCCGACTGGCCTTGTGGCGTCAAAAACCACATATGTTTCATATCCTGAAAACAAAAAATGATACTGTTGGTTATTGTTTCGAATAAAAAAAATATTTCTCTATATTTGAAGCAAAATGAATTCTACGGGTCATTTTCAGTCAAAACATCTCTAATAGAGAGTCCGCATCCTATTACAAGGGAATGTTCAGACACTGTTGCAATTGTCACTACAGAACAAATCCTCACCATGATTTGACAGACCGTTACAATGTTTCTTTGTCGCAAATGAGAATAGATATCTTTGGATAGATCCAAAGTTCATTACCGGACTGACTAAAACCGACTGCGACAAAACCGGACTTTTCACTGGCAGTGTGACGGGTGCCACGCGCTGAGAACATCATGCTTACCATTATGAACACCTCATGATACTCCTAGTTTTTTACGGGATTTCACACTGTCAGTGCTTTAGTTTATGTGTTATCTTTTTTATCACACTTTCATCTTTTTGTCTCCATTGGTAATGTTTTTGCTTATTTGTTTTGTCTTTTCTATACTGTCTCAATTCGTGTTGTATTTGAATTGCCGTGATTTTGGATTTCCCCCTTTTCCTGGTTTTTGCTTCGGTATTCGTTTGCCGATGTTTTCAAACAAGAGACAACCGTTTTTATCTATGTCTTGTATTAAAGAAAAATCAGGTATGCATATGCTAAATGTCACTTTCCTGTCATTTTACTTTACTGTCCTTTACAGCGGTTTCGGTAGCACATCCATTCATGTGAAAACTTTGTCTATGACCATTGATCCGTATATACATTATGTTTTTTTGTTTAATTGATTAGTGTTTTACATCCAGTGAACGCATTTCAGTTATATCTGGACAATTCCTAATTAATCAATTCAAAATTTAGAAAAGGAACAAAATTAGATGAGAGTGGAAAAGGGAAAAAACTGGGAGAGGGCTTGACATTATTTGACCTTCCATACGACCCCGAGTGTGTATTTCCTTTTAACTGGGAATATGAACAGGATCGTCCATACTGCATATACCGTGGCGTTTCTTCACACATTTTGTGTACAATTGTTCCCTGTCAAGCATTCCGTATAATGACCAAACCGCCCAATATAAGACTTTGTTGCGCCTCACCATCTAATGTGGACAGGAAAGATCTGTACATGGAGCCGCCCTAGAGCCAATCCAGGTGCAGAGCTGATGATGACTGGCATGATATCAAAAACATAAGTGAATTATCATTTTCATAATAAATAGAAGGTAAAGTGAATGAGAACCGATCCGTCAGTCTAAAATAGAATAATCCAAACAATGACAGCATCGAAAAACAGTTAAACAAAGACGTGAGTATAGCACAGAAGAGGAAGATGAAGACAAACACACATACAAAGATGAACAACACTTTCCGAACAAAAAAAACATGGGTGAGAACTTGATGGGTAAAAGAATAAAATACCGAAACTGAATTTTATTATTTTTTTTTCTGCAAATAACAATTTCACTCAATTTGTCAATTACAGTAAATCTGGAGGACCAAAAAATCAGAAAAGTGATCGGATTCCGGGTCAGTAACTAATTACTGGATAGCCTGTCTGAATCTGAATCTAATTAAGTGCAAAATATTTAGCGAACTAATATGATTAGGTTTACATTTAAGTTGTGTGTAGGACACATAGATCAATAGCATAGAAACATGGTGAATTGTTATCTATTCAATTTTTCCAAAACGGGAATTTCGATTTTATTGTTATCACCGAGTTGGTTTTTATATTACATAAAAATTCAATTAATGAATACATCATATCAGAATACTATGAAAAATCAAGGAAATGGGGTAAATGTCAAGGAGACAACATCCCATATCCAGGTTAAAACGACCAAAAACAAAACATTTAGGGTGATTTATATTTAATCTGTTTGTAGCGCTTAATTTTAAAGTTGTTATTTTAGAAAAATTACGAGTAAACATCAAGTTGATAAATAGTTTGCTTTGGGGGGTTTATATTTTTCAATTGGTCAGAAATCCAGTCATTCTCGCTTACTGGTAGTTATGGGATTCGTTTTTGCATTCAATTACAGAACATTTTCTATCCCGAAAGCCCGGTATTAACATTACTGATAAAATGCTAGGGATTGTAGATGTATATTCAGAAGATATTTTTACATTATTTGTAGAATGACATGTATAGAAATTATAAAAATCTAAATACCATATAGTATCATATATAATTATCTGTAAATGTAATATTTACCAAGAATGTTTGCATCAACAGCAGAGTAATATACACAGTAGTCACGTGCCAGCCCAGTAACAAAAACCGTGTCAATCCCAGCATTCGAAAGCTTTTCGTGTAGTTCTGTGTGTCGGAACTTTCCATTATCATAGAAAACTGAATAGGAATCAACCTAAATACAGAACGAATGTGCATATTTATTAATGCATCTTTTATGCAGAAGAAGGTAATTGTGTGGAAGAGTTGCATATATATATATTTACTTGTTAGACCTACATTTTTGTCTTCATATAATTCGGTTCTAACTTTTAGGGTCTCTCAAAAAGTGGTGTGGTAGTTATGGTCTACAGTTATACATGTAATTATAAGGTTAGAAATATGAAACGATACGGAGAAAAATATTGAAATATTTGATGATAACCCCAGCAATGACTTATCCTATAATTTTGACCTTGTACGTAAAATGTAGTGTTTGATCTGCTGAACAATGAAAGGATATGGAGTAAATACACATGAGAAGAAGTCTTTCAAATACATGATAGAAGCAAACTTTTCAATGCAAGCTATTAGCAAAACTCTCCTCAACATATAGCTATCGTTATGCATAAAGGGGTGGCAAAGGGGTTTAGTTTTCCCAACAGTAAATTTATATCATCAAAATAAGTAAAATAACTGTTATGATAAACGGCAAATAGTTCTTTTTAATCCCCTTTGACAATTAACACAAATTAAAAAATTAACAAAACCGAAAAACAATTAATGGTCCGAAACAGGTAACAACTGCATTGTTTCACCAGAAACATTTAAAAACCAGCCGGAAATGACAAAAAACCAGCCGGAAATGACAAACACACATCCTTTTGCATAGATATAAATTTTAAATCCCTTTCGTTACTGTTTCACTTATATCTGACACTTAAGACATGTGTAAACATTTGAACAAATTGACCCTTATGTTTAAGTAAAAATATGTAACATTTGTTTTCTATTGCATGTATTAAACGTTATAAATCTCTTACTTTCGTTTTGCATAGAGTCTTCGTATCAATTTATGCACAATATGCAAACACAATATCCTATATTTTCCTCATTATATAAAAGTCGTCTGCAGTTATGTAATAAGAATTGTTTATTTGATAATATTGTACAGTCATACCTCACAGTCATATCCTTTTCTTAATATAACATCAGACGACATTTGTGCAAGTTTGGTAGACAGGTCTGCTGAACTTGTGTTGATTACACAATGATCAGGCCACAGTCTCTGTGTCAGGTTATATGTTACTTCGGTACAGTTATGACTTGAACTACATAAGGAACCTGAAATAGAAAAAAAACAAAATACCGAATTACTGTAAGGCCCTATCAAGTTAATTAATAGATTCTCATCCACCTGTAACAAAAAATCTGGGGCGGTTGGGAGGGTTTTATTTTATATATTTTACTGATTTTCACAAAAATTGATAGTAATTTAAAGAAAATTTCTGAATAATTGAAAATAAAAAAAAAATTGAGCCTAGAAAAAATGGGGCGGGTGGGGATGAGAATCTATTAATTAATTTGATGTGGCCTAAATTTTGTTTCTGCATTTGGCCATTTCGACATCGTATGTCTCTTTGGGGCAAATCAATCAAAGTATTTGGAAGACCATAAAACAAAAATTCGAAAAAGGTGAATCTGAATAACAAAACAGATCTAAATTGAAAGCGAAAAACAGTTAAGGACAGAGCTCTGCAAGAGGTAGATTCATTAGTCAATAGGATAATACTCTTTTTTCGATAGTCATAATAGTTAAAACAGATATATAATGAGAAGGGTTGGTATTTGTCAAAAATACAAGTCGCGGGGCGTTAAGACTTGTATTTTTGGCAAATATACCCCGACGTTCATGATACATGTACATCAGTTTAATTACATGGAATGTCTCATTCTTCAAAGTGCACAGATGACTCTGGGACAAATACCAAGTCAAGTGTCTCAATGAAGGGTAAAAACGGCATAAACGTTAAGGCAAATACCACGTTAAAGGGGATATCCACTATCGATATGATACAACAGAAGGAAAATACCGAAGTAACAAGGGATGTGATTATTATCAAAGTCCAGAGACATGGTTAAAACGAAAACACGGAAAAACAAAGACATGAGACATCCACATGGCAAGGAAATAAAAACTAGAGGCTCCCAGGGTTTCAGCTGCCACAATCAAGCTAACATTGTAAGTTATACAGATGAACTTCAGTCTCTCAAACCTTGGTAGCTCGAACACTACCAATATCTTTAACTTTATCTAAAGTATTATTATGTTTACTATATTTCTTTGTTGGGCTTTTTTGACAAAGAACGTTCTTGCTAAGGGCAACTTACAACACCAGTTTTGAAATCGAGAAATCATTTTGTAAATGGAGGACAACGACATTTTAATACCACATTTTTAAGTTACGACATCAATATCTATTTGGAAATTAAATTTCATTGAAATTGGACAATGTTGAATTTTCCCGTCTTGTTTGGCAGCCATTTTGAAAATGTTGGTGAGCCATTAATTTTCAACACCGGTTTTGAAGTCGCAACAACAATATCTATTTGGAAACCAAATTTCATTGAAATCGGACAATGATGAATTTTCTCGCCTTTTTTGGCAGCCATTTAAAAATGGCAGTTGACAAACAATTTTCAACACCGGTTTTGAAGTAGCGACATCAATATCAACTTGGAAACCAAATTTCATTGAAATCGGACAATGTTTTATTTTGACGCCTTTTTGGCGGCCATTTTGGACATGGCTGTCAACGAACAATTTTCAACACCAGTTTTAGAGTCGCCATAGCACAACATTTTATCAATTTACACTTAACCTTCATCTTCTAAAGTTTTGGAAATAAAAGACGAAAAATATGAAAATTTTGAAAATTCTTTGAAAAAGGGCAATAACTCCTACAAATGTTTTTTGATTTTCTTCAAAATTTCAGGGTGGGGTACATCTAGATATGCTCAACATTATTCCAATTTTTACTTGACCTCTATCTGTTCCACTTTTTGAAATAAATAATAAAAAATGCAAAAATTTTGAAAACTTTACGGAAAAGGGGCTATAACTCCGAGCTGGGTCTTTAGATTTTCTTCATAATTGCACGGTAGGTAGATCGCATCATGCTGGTCATTTTAATTTGTCAGATTCTTTATATCTGTAACAGTTTTCGAGTTATTGGCCATAAACTGCAATTTAACCCTATGTTCTATGTTTAGCAGTGGCAGCCATGTTGTTATACCAGCCGAATTATTATTACAGAACACATTTTGAAAGTGCATACCCTGATGATGATTCTGACCAAGTTTCGTTACAATGGGCCCAGCAGTTTCAGAGGTGAAGATTTTTGAAATTGTTGACGGACGGACGACGGACGCAGAGTGATTGCAAAAGCTCACATGGCCTTTTAGGCCAGGTGAGATGAAAACGACATTTACAACTAAGGCGTTTATAGTATGAACACGAGTATGTAGTGATGTTTCTGACTTCAACGAGCGAAATCTTTGTCTCACTGAAAAAATTCTGCATCAAGGGTTTAGGTATCATAAATTGATAAAAACATTCTCTAAATTTTATTATAGATACATTGACAAATTCAGAAAATTTGGTTCTACATGCAGGGCTCTTATACATCAGGTCATTTCACATCCAAACTTCTATGGCAATATCATTTCAAAAAAGCGCATAAATTCAAAAATTGTCCTTCAAAACTTATAAATCCGTTGAACAAACTTATTCATAAAGGATATAAATACAGCATTGTTGTTAAATCGTTACTTCTGGTTTTTGTTGGCAAAAATATTGATCATCTCCTAACTGCTTTACACCATAACTAAATTTAAACAATTTTTCATATTGGCAGTATTTGGCATTGCACAATATCATGTTCTTCTTTCATAATTGATGACGTTGTTATACCAAAATCTATTTAGAAGTATTTCAATTGAAGTTTCATATGTAAAAAGGTTTGATATCATAGTCAACGGAAATTATGTCCTTAGCTAGCTGTCAGTAACTGCGAGCATTTGTCCGGACAGTACCTGTGTGTATTGTCTTCATGTTTTATGTACTTCATTGTAAAGGTCCTCGTCTTTTCTAGTTTGATTTTTAATGTGAGTCTTTTTGTGTATTTATTTTTAGCCATTCACCACACATAGGGGGAGGGTTTGGATAAAAAAAACGAGTTTAACCCCACCGCAATTTTTGCGCCTGTCCCAAGTCAGGAATATGTTGGTGATTGACTTGTCCGTGTCTTCTTATAAAATTTTAGTTTCTTGATATTTGGGTTATTGGATGTGGTTTGTTTCCATTGATTTATCCACTTTTTTACCCTTTTGGGGCCATTTAGGGCTTGCTATATGGTGTGAGGTTCCTTACTGTGTTGAAGACCGTACGGTGACCCCTAGATGCTTTGTTTTGGGTCGTTTTAACCTGGATATGGGATGTTGTCTCTTTGACATTTACCCCATTTCCTTTCTTTTTCATATCCAATGAAAACAGGGAGTGTAAGCATATCCTGCTGTATTAGTCACATCCGTCACACGGTCAGTGAGGCATATATGATTTTGAAAATATAGAATCCACACCCGCATCGAGTGAGAAACGACATTTCTACACTAGAGATAGTTAAATTTTCAAATTTTTAAACGCGAGGCTTGCCGAGCGTTTAAAATATTTGAAAATTTTACTATCGAGAGTGTAGAAATGTCGTTTCTCACGAGTTACGGTTGTGGATTTTATTTCTCCAATGATTTCAAGGAGATTTTTTACAAAAACATGACCCCCTTTTCTAATGATCCGAAATAAATGTGTTCTTTGAGCGTGACGTCATCAAGCATGATCGCCTTTTTTCATGACGTCACAAAGGTAAAGTCGGAAAACGGCAAACATATTTGACGTCATAATTTAATTTTATTCAATCACTTGCCGAGAACAACATTCTCTCTAGAGAGGAGAACAGTATTTCTCCAACTGTTCAAGAAACGTGAAAACAGGACAGAAATTTTAGAAGATTTCTTTGTGACTGACTGGTTGATGTCATTTTCTAACTCTTACTCAAAAAGGATATGCAAAAATACAACGGCTTTTAACCAATCAGAATGCAGCTTACTTACATATGGTGTGATAACACAGAATTAAATTCTATTGAATTGATACTATCCAGTGGCACTATAAACAACGCAGTGTATAATTGAACAACTTTCTCGAGGTAAAACTATTAGAAATTGCAATGGCAACAATGCTGTTCATTCAGACTTGTTTTATGGATACTCAAATCTTTCAAATATTAATTAAAATATTACCAGCATTATCATATAACAGTTGAATGTATTCAAATGGCTTTGTATTTTGGTGTTGTGAGGCAAATGAGATGTGGTCACTACAGTGCCAATCTTGTGATACTACAACCAATGAAAACACTGATTCAAATTCAGTACGGATCTGATTTATCACCGGAATAACAACATCTCCATCAGTAACTGCCAAACTTCCGCCAGGAAGGAAACAGTTCTGCACATCAATAACCAGCAATGCAATTTTCCTTGACAATTCTCCACTTACTGGTACGTAGGAGCACAGAAATAACCTGCAATATAAAATGAATAATAAAACACAATTTCTCGTTTAAAATATCCCATTCATAGTAAAGAAAAAGTACCTACTTCATTTTAGATTGAGATAGAAATTAATACAAAGTGAAATTCCGGAACGTTTCGGATTTTAGTATGGCGGGTCAAAGAGGTCAAACGGGGTAAAAATGGCGTCCCTGTAAATTATTCTATCAATATATGAAAGGTGTTTATGATTGAATAATAGCTGAACATGTCATAAATCAACATTTTACATCAGGCGGGTCATTTCCGACCAAATTATTTTAGGGCAATAAAATGAATATGAAAATTCATTGATCACACTCATCTGACGTCGGAAGCCAATTTCCAGTAGATTCGGGGTAAGATGTCGACAATAACCAAAACATTCGAAAGTGGAATATCGTCTATAAAAGTATTGATTATTTTTGTTAATGTTGTATTCTAGAAATTTTCATGTTGATTTTGTGAGTTAAAATGTTGCTCAAGGTAATGTGGTTTTTAAGTTACTTCTGGCAGTATCTGTAAATTGGTCTGCGTTTCCATTAATTATACATCAATCGACATTAACACACTTTATTTCAGATACAAATCGGGTATGTTGGTCACAATACATGTATCTTGAACGGGACGGATAGAGGGGAGGTTTGGGTACCTATAAACCGGTAATTATGGATTTCCTTTCTTTGGGTTCTAGTGCTGCTGATGAGGAATTTATTTTCGAAATGGCCATACAGCTCATTAAAATTATTGCAGTTGGAGTTAACATATGTGTTATGGACTCATGTTCATTTACTCCATATCCTTTCGTAAAAAATAAAAAAAATATATAACATATATAACTCTACCGCTGGCTTTTGCTAGTGCCCGTACCAAGTCCGGCAGTCCCAAGTTCCTATCGTTGTTTACGTTTGTGTTTTGTATTTCTTGCATTTTTTCCTGTGTAGATTCCTGGCAAATTTTCAGCCATTGTAGTTTTTTTCTTGTTATCCACTTTTTACATGTATTATCAATTTGGAAACAATAAGCTTTGTTGCCGTTTCGATCCCCTATACAGACCCTTTGCTTAAGGTTAGTGAGGTCAGCGGTCACATGATCGCATGATGTATGTAAAACGTGGAACCAGAAAAATGACGGCAGAAAGTCACATCCTTCCTTTGTCAATTTCATATGTGGTACTTTTCTCTTTTCTCTTGTCCTTCACCTACTTTCTCCAAACCTTTCTCTCTTTACTACAACACATTTCTCCGGTTATCACATCTTTTTATCTTATTTTCACCCGTTAGTACTACTTAATGCTTAGAAAGATATTTTTTACAACATAAATGAACAAATGTCTTAATTGTTTATAGCACTGCTCTTTCCTGTCTCTAACAAATTGCAGCAATCGGTGATATATAAATAGCTTAATACTGAATTTACTGTAAATTTAGTTTCTGCATATGGCCATTTCGACAACTTATGTCTCTTCAGTGCAGATAAAATCAAAACATATGAAAGACTATAAAATCAAAGATATTTAAAAACTGATAGAGAACAAATAACCAATATGGTCTAAATGGAAAGCTAAGATCATCCAAGCTTTGCATTAGGGAGATACTCGTTAATTTTACGAAAATTTAGACATTGCATGTTTCCAAATAAAATCGGCTTTCGGGTCATCATTGAAGTACTGACGTCTGAGTTGGTTAATACCCTCGTAGAATAACAATCCACCGACAGAGTCATCGAGCAATTGGTATCAAACAACTATTAAATACTGAACTTACTGTAAATCAAGTTCCTGCATATGGCCATTTCGGCAACTTATGTCTCTTCAGTGCAGATAAAATCAAACATTTGGAAGACCACAATTAAATCAAAGATGTTTAAAAAAACTGATAGATAACAAATAACCAATATGGTTTGAATTGAAAGCAAAAGTCATCTAAGGACAGAGCTTTGCATGAGGGAGGTACTCCTTAGTTTTAACAAATTTTATAAAGAGTAGATATTGCATTTTTCCAAATAAAATCGGCTTTCGTGTCAGCACCGGAGTACTGGCTTCAGAGTTGATGAATCCTCTCGGGGACTAACAGTGCACCAGCAGTGATAACAAATAACTAAATACTAAAGACTTAAAGAAAATAAATGTAATTTTGAAGAAATCTCTCTATACATGTTCAATAATGTAATGTCCTTTAAATGCAACCCGGATCTAATTAAAAGAACGTTTATTTGATATTTATTTTTTTTAAATATATTCTACACATTTTACAAGTATGAAGGTGTTGAATTGTTGAAGTAAGTAAGAAACGAACCGTCAATTCAAAAGTTGCTTAGTCAGGGATTTGTTCAACCTATGTTAATTTCATGCCTCAAGAAATTCTATGGCCGTCACCATAACATTATTGAAAGATATGACGTGTCAGTATCCCAAATGAAAGTGAACATTTTCAGCTAGATTCACGTCTTCCCGGATTTGACTACCGACTTGGACATTTTCTTGGATTGACTCACTCACAGTGTGACGGGTGCTGATAATAGAGCAGGACATGCTTATTCTTCCGGAGCACCTGGTGTCACTCTCAGTTTCACCGGAGTTCACACTATGAGTGCCTTTATTTTGAATGTTGTGATTTCTATCTCTGTGCTTTGTATCTGTCTAACGTCATTGTTTTCTGTGTCTAACGTCGTTGTTTTCTGTGTCTAACGTCATTGTTTTCTGTGTCTAACGTCATTGTTTTCTGTGTTTTCGTTTTGGCTATGTCTTTGGACTTCGATTTTCGTGAATTTCACTCCTTTGTTCCTTCGGTATGCTACTGCCGTTGTTTGAAACGAACAATTCAAGGACATTAGCAACATCGGAAACAACAAAGAAACAACGAATCAGGATGACATATAAAAGAAAAGGAAGACACTCACACAAAATGATGAATAACACGGACCATGGTTGAGATCAGGTGCATCGGTAGAGTAAGCATCTCCTACTGCTTCTTATAAGACACTCACCATGTGTGTTAAATTGAACATGTCAAATCCGGTAAAGGAAACAACAAATAACCTTTTTAAGGGAAAGATCTGTTGTCACCTGGGAAACAGATATCCCAAAGCGGTCCACAAGATTGGGTTGTGATGTCGACTGTTAAACTTTCGCGTGATGACTTCAAGTTATGGATAACATATCCTTGTTTAAGAAGCCTATTTGTGAGAAACCGGGCTCTATCATCAAGGATGTAACTGTATCTACGACAGGCCGCCCTTGGGAGCGAATAAACTGAGATGTGTAAACTTCATATGCCTACGCTGTTGGAATATTGCTACAAAGAAAATGAATGTTGACTATTGGAAAAGTGAAATCATCGCGTTTGTCATACAGCTTAGTTTGAGGTATACCTCTGTTTTCAATTTCTAGATGAAGGTCAAGGAATGCAGCCGATGTGGAAATGTCTGTAGTGTGCTTAATATCAAGCTCTTTTGGATAGATCAGATGAAGAAAATCACCAAAGCGATGGTTGTTTAGTGACAAAATATCATCTATATATCGGAAGCTAAAATTGAAGGATTGAGCTAGATTTTTATCTTTATATTGAAGACGAGCTTCGGTGATTTCGGCCTTATTTTAGTGGAGGAACAGATCGGTTAGAAGGACTACACAGTTTAAAGCAATATTATACAATTATTAGGTTTTCAAAAATCGGCGAATATTTTAAATTCAAGTCGTTACTGAAGCAACAACTTAAAATGAAAATTCCAAAAAACATTACAATATAAGCTAATGATCACACACAGATGGACAATAAAATTAATTTCGAAACGAATACCGAGGCATAATTTAGGTTGACGAAACAAAAAGAACATATAACTAACGCCACAAAAAAAAGAAAAAAAAGAGAAAAAAAATCAAAAGTTTCATCAGGTGTTTTGCAACGGTATGCAGGAATTTGTCTACACTTCTTATTGATGAAATAGCAACATCCATGTCCATTATATTCACATACAATGTTGACTGCACTCTTTGGACCATGGCATCCTAAAGTTTTACAGTACATTCTTTTCTTAATAATGCTGATAGGATCAGTATTTGACACTCCTGATTAGAATACTGAAACACTTATTATCCAGAAAGAACAGCTTTTTAGATATTTTTGGAAAACATATACAAATGTAGAAATACAGCGTACCATTAACTGTTCAATTTAGCCGCTCTTGCACTACACAACACAAACATATGCGAAACGGATGAAAATCATTTTTGTACGGCGGGAAATAGTTTTGTTCGCTCACGAATTGCAATGAAAACGCACAAAAACCGGAGGTATACAGTAAGTACACCGTACATGTACAGTCCTGGCACCGAATAAACCGAAATCCTACCAAACTGACAACGGATCCATACCGGACAAGCACCGAATACAACGTATTTATAACGGTGACATACCGGAGGAGTACCGAATAAAACAGATTGTTAACGAAAATGACCGTCCGAGCACCGAAATAACTATTACGGCGTGCCTGACCAATTAAATTCATTTTCCCAAAATGTCACCTAATAGAAAGGCAAGAGAGAATGACCTAAGAAAAGAATTGTCGAATTACAGATAACCAAGATAACAGATAACATCCCAAAGCGAAAATGCCAGTGAAGATATTGAAGACCAAGATCGGGTTGAAGTTATACAGTTCTATATAGAAGAGGATGCTTTTTAACATATATGGCGAGAAAACGGACATTTCTTTATGATGATGTTTTCAGTATATATGTCAGTATAACGTTACACAAATAAACAAACACTGCATAATTCTTATAATTACTAAATAAATCCCGTGTGTGTGTGTGGGGGGGGGG
>MJUU01034200.1:32186-48909 GCA_002080025.1 Modiolus philippinarum
TACGGGGATGTGCCGAAAATTCAGGTATAGTTTTTCGCATGAAATATTTAAATTTGGGTATGAAATAATGCATAAATGGACAAATATTAATGCTATACCATAATTCCTGTTCAATATTCTTTAAATGTACAATATTTCATGTTTTTAATGCTTTTTCTCTAATGATATGTCAAGTTTAAACTGGTTTCGACCCGTTGGATAAATTTTCTTTATTCAACGTATGTTGAATAAAGCCCCGTGCTATTTCCCGCCAAATCTATTCGGAATACAATTCTCGGTGTTTATCATTGATCATTAGAGAAAAAGATTACACCACTTTATCCCGATTATTACCATATTTTATCCACTCTCGATAGCTAAATTTGAAAATTTTAAAATGCTCGGCAAGCCTCGCAATTAAAATTTTAAAATTTAACTATCTCTAGTGGATAAAATATGGTAATGAACGGGATCTTGTGGTGTAATCTATATGTTTCTTTTTAATGTTTAAATCAATGGTATATAAATATGTTCCGGTCCTAAATTTCGTGTTATTATATAAATTTCGGGGTATGTTTTAAGTACTTGAGTATATAAAGTAAGTGAGAGCTGAATCTTCAGTTTCATGAACAATCCAAGGACAATAGCAATGTCGTAAAAAGCAAAGAAACAAAGATTAATTCGGGGCATTTCTCCGAGATCAATTTTACACATCCCAACCCCCAAAAAATACCAAGTTACCCCCCGAAATTAAATAAACAACTTCAAATAAAAGTAGTTTATAGCACATTCTATTCGATGATCACATAATCAGCAACCGTTATAAATTCGTTTAGGCCATATTTTAAAAGGTAAAAAAGGACAAAATATACAAGGCAAAAAAAATAATAAAAGACAGGTGAAAATAAGAAGAAAGGAACAGAATGTATGGCTTAAATTATCGGCCTTATAATCTCCAAATATGGGGCAACCAGATAAATTCTGGTACTCTCAAGTAATTAAAGTTTCTCTCGTTCTGGCAGGACCATCATTTTGGTTTTCCGTCCGGTTGTCTCATAGTTGAAGCCATAAGGTCGAAAATATGAGCCTTTCATTCTATTCCTTTTTTGTGATTTTTAACTGTTTTCTTTTTATTTCTTTTTTTTATTTCATATTTTGTGCTTATTACTTTTTAATTGTGGCCTACTTTTACGATTCTTATTTTGTTTATACATGTTAATTTTGGCCATTGCACAAAATGTATTTTTATAAATTCGTTTTAATCGGTGCTCGTCCATTTGGTTTCCGCTATAAGTCTGGAACTCGGTAAAAGTCCGTATCTGAATTTAATATACCGTACATGAACGGATGTAAGACGGACAAGAAACAAATGGATAACGTATATACGACGCATGACAACCGAACAAAACGTAAACCTACCGTACATTCACCGGACATTTTGTGCGGTATATGTCCTTCCAAGTTTTGAACATGTTCAAAATTTTTCATCGTACAAAACGGACATCGCCGCACTTGAACCGTATTCACAGGATAAAGAACGGACGACAAACGTATATGAACGGAGACGAACGGATATGATTTATTTTCATACGTTCGGCGTTCGTTTGGGTTATACGGTGTAGTGTGAGAGGAGCTTTAACTATAAATAAACCAGATCATCATCGATGAAATAATGATTCATCTAAATCTACCGAATATTGTAAGAAACAAATCAAAAAAAGAAATGAAAAGATTTAAATTACTTCAATTCATCACCCCTCTCATCGGTGCTTAACTAAAAGAATTTATTTCATTATTCGTATATCCAAATTAGTCTCGATATAATTAATTTTTTAACAAATATATAATAAAAAGAATGAAGAAAGAATCTACAGTTTGTACATCTAGTGAACGGACAAACTACCACCGGAGAAGTTGAGACAGTGTTTGTCCGAAATCACATGATGAAAGAGAAGTGGTGTTTCTTTTTCAACTAGGAAACTCGTACGAATGAATTAAAAGTGGTACTCAAGCAGATTAGGAATAGCAGAAGAATGAAGTCATCATGATTATGCCATGGTTGGCCAATGATTTACCAACCCAAAGCAAAGAAGTTTACCTTATTCAATAGGTAGGAGATTTTGGAAGGCATGCCTTTATCCCTAGATTTCGAAGTCGAGCTCTTTTCACAAGTATTCGAGACGATACATTGTAACTTATCATACATAACTGTATACATGAACATGGCGAGCATAAGAACTTCTCGATTTGGCTCTGAGACGGGGTTGGATTCATCGTGGAATTGCAGACCTCGCTTAAATACCTAAATAACCCAGGTTATTCGGAAGACTAGCTGTTTAGAGACACCTGCCGAGTTTTATAGTACAACTCCGAAACAACAGATTGCATTTCTTCCTTCAACTGCCAGTGTTATATCAACAAATCCTTTCTAGGGGAATCCTTTCTAGGGGCTTATTGATCATTTTGACCTACGGCCTGGTGACTAATATCATGTGCTCACCTGTAAAGTTTACCTTATACAAACGAATGATGATCAGACACTACTATAACTTTCGTCATGTTTCAATCATATTCTGAACTAATTAATTGGTAGATGGCACAGCTTATATATGTTTTGCCAATGAATGTTATCAGGGGCACAGTAACGGATAACTACACTAGAATCTTTGGTTGTGGATGGTCCGTTATGAAAAGTTCAATGCCTGTCCGGATAAAGATGATGGACTGTTAAGTGTCATTAATGTACCTACCATGAATGAGGATGCTGTCAATGAATAAAACTCCGTTTTGATTACTATATAGATACTGGTTTATAATTACCTACAAATTGTCGTAATTCCTGGACTCTCCAAGTGTTTAAAACTCGCGCGAAGTATTAATTGCCCTGTCACACCATAACGCACAGCANNNNTTTTTTTTTCAGTCCTCCTATACCCCCTCTTCAAAATAAAACATGTTAACACGAACATAACCTGAACGCATAGACAGTATAGGGCCACTTTTATAGTACACCACGAAAAATTCTTGTATTTTCGTTTTAACCCAAGTTTCATCTTTTAAGCTCCATAATTATTTAATAATAAGTAATATGTACTCAAATTTATTAATTTAATTTCCTTTACAATGAACTAAAGTTTGGGCACTTTAAGCCATTTTTATGATCTGGGGATACAAAAAAATGTACCCCTCCCTCTGCAAAAAATGCGAAAATGACATTTTTAGGCTGTCAATTCCTTTCAGATAAACAACTCTCGTCATTTGATCTAGTTTTTATGCCTAACGTATCAGTTGTGATACAATATTGGAAAATAAAACCATTAAAGTCCATAAAATGTTGATTTTCGGTATAAAAGTTTTGAAAAATGGGAATTTTCGGATTCTCGATTTTTTCACAATTTCGACTTGCTGACTTTATGGTCGTAAAAATCTGAGTATATATTTAATAATTGATGATGTAATAATGATTTATGTTATGTTAGCAATAAATCTTGTGCAAATATTTTAGTTTCATACGTATTGTAGGTTCAGAAATGTTAAAATTAGCACCCCTCCCCTTAAATTAAGGGAAAATATGAAGTTTTCAGGCTCTAAATGATAAAAAAGAATGTTAAATTGGGATTCTAGCGTGTATTTCACTAAAGCTGACATGCAGAAGATCATTTAAGTAGATTTAAACTTTTTAAGAGGTCTCTTTTTGACTATTCTGCTGGAAATTGTATGCAAAATGGGAATTTTCCGTTTTCAGAATTTCTGCTGTTTTTACTATGAGATGCAAATACTTCATGAAATTGATATATAACTTGAAAGTGTTGATTAAATATCCTTTAATTATATCTGAGCCATAAGAAAATGTGTTTTTAAACATTTTTGACTGACTACAGTCTCGTAAAATACAACATATTACCCCTTACCACAAATATTCAACACAATTTATTTTATTTTATTCAGCTTGAAAAGCTTAAACATTGTATAAAGGTCCAATAACATATCATTTTCAAACACCAAAATACACAGAGACTCCCATATTTCACAAATAAGATCATGTGCGTGGTTTATGGGCAGTTATACAACAATTCAACTTTGAAGTTTGTAAAATTCCGAAATGCTGAAAATTCTCATTTTTCACGAAAATCGCCAAAAATATACAATTTTATCCATATTTTGGCGTTAAAATTGCATATTGCGTAATATAAAATGCATTTTTTTAAAGAAAGTAAATTATTAGTATGTTTTGTTCATATATATGTACACACAGGCATATTCTAGGGATTTTTTAATATTATTTTCTTGGGTTGTGGGTAAAATTTTCGGTATTTAGAGTCACATTGAACACCCCTGGTTCTTCTAAACATTGTTTTTAGATAACTTATATATTGATTAGAACAGTGAATTGGCATATTTACATATACATCCTCCAGATTTTCCGCATATAACTATTTAAAAGTGAATTTTGGACAAATCTGAAATAATGAAAATTCCCATTTTTCATCAATGCTGTACAAAATATTGAGTTTAAGCTGACAAGTGGGACTTAAAATGACAAATCTTGTTAGAAATTATGCAACAATTTGTTATGCAATGCAGGTTTTGCGTGTTTTGGTTATTTTATGCGAATGTAGTAAAAAAATAACTATTGTAGGGAAAATTTGTTGGGGTAGGGGTAAGTTTTTCAGTATTTAGAGTCACATTAAACACTCCTTGTTTTTCTAAACAGTGTTTTAAGACAACTAATGTATCCCTTAGATCAATTAAATGACATATTTGCAGATAAATTCCCCAGGTTTGACACATATTAAAATTTAAAGGGAAAATTCGCGATTTTTTAGATGTAAGCTATTTGTGTTCCTTGTGATGAAAAATGCATATACTCCATATCCTTTTATTCACCATATATTTCAAGTTTTATCGAAAAATTCGCAAAAATAAAGAATTATTAAAGAATTTCTAAAATAGATTTTGACTCTTATTGTAGGTTGTGACGTCAAAACCTACTACTGAATCCTGGGAAATAGTCTGCATCGATACAGATCAGTTTCTGTAGTTTAAATCGCTCAGATGATTCTTTTTTATGTGTCCAATAATAACAAAATAAATAGAGTGTACATAAACTTCCAAGGAATTCAAATGATATAATACTTTTGACTTTATGAATTTATACGATTGATATGTTTTTTGGCGGAAAATGTATTTCAAAGACACAATTCCTAACTTGGTATAATATCATTTTGATATATTAAAATTTTATATTAAATAAACGTTTTATTTTCTTTTTTGGACAAAATAAGAAAGTTTGTATTGCTGTCGTGCATGCAGAACAACAAAATAAAAATAGCCAACTGTTTTAGTTGGAGACATCTCTGGTCCACGGTGATGTCCTGTTCTTTTTTCACCCTCGGTAAAGGAGTTAACTCCGAAAATTTGGGCCTTTTCTTTCTTGTATATATATTTTTTAGATTTTAATTTTATTGGCTATTTTTATTTTGTTGTTCTCCATGCACGACAGCAATACAAACCTTCTTATTTTGTCCAATTTATATGACATTAAGCTGTCTCGCAACATATATATTTTTATTTTCTTTTTCGTTTTTTGTTAATATTAAGTAATTTCTAATGACCCTTCCCTTAATATGTTCCCTCAAGTGTTACATAATAATTTTAGGCCAATATGCGAAGGTTGACATGATTACCTGTACATTGATTGACGGAAATATCATCAATAGAAACAATACCGTAAAATACATGAAATAATTGCACGTGGGTGCAGGTTTGGTTGTGCTGACATAATGGGTGGAATTTGAAAACATACTTTATGAAAATCGATATCGATCTTTGTTTTTTCAAAATGTCCCAAGAATGTGTCATTAAGTAATCAGACTTCATAAAATATTGAAAATGAAGAGAGTTAAAAATTGACAAAAGTGAAGAGTCAAGAAGCAAGTGGAATGGTATAATATTCGTCCAATTGTTGTAAAAGGGAACATCTAATGTTATAGTGGTTTTTTTTTTGTTTGTTTGTTTTTTTATTCACATTGAAAAAAACAAAGTGTATAGACTTTGTTCATGCACTTATACAACTGATGAACCAAAAAGTCGAACAGACGAAAAAAAAATAATTCGCTTGGACTTTTATTTACTATGGGTTTTAGGCTTTTTGATTTCTATATATATAATTGTTGAATTTTTGACACAGAGAACGATCGAAAAATACAGAGTCCTGCATGCTAACACTCGCTTACATCGTCAGACATAACAAACATTGTACACGTGCACAGGTTGACAACTTATCAACTTTATTACAAGACACCTAAACTGTATTTCATTTTCACCTTGCTTTTTTTCTTATATATTGTAAATTTTATTATGACTTCGGGAAACTTACATCTACACAAAACTGACAAAAATATTACAGTAGGGTGCAGACATAACCTCTCGTCCAAGTTAACTTGGGGAGCAGTCATGAGAACAGTCCTAAGTTAACTTGAAGTTAACTTGGAGCAGTCATAGAATCCTGACTGCTCTGACCAGTCATAGAGCCCTGACTGCTCTGACCACGCAGTCAGAGAACCCTGACCGCTCTAACTTGTCGTAGAATCCTGACTGCTCTGACCTGTCATAGAGCCCTGACTGCTCTGACCAGTCATAGAGCCCTGACCGCTCTAACCTGTCATAGAATCCTGACTGCTCTTTGATAGTCGTATAGCTCTAAAACAATACAAGAACTGTAAAAATACTCAAAATTTAATACAGCGATGGATACGTCCCACATTCCCTACCACACGCACACGATTCACACCACGAACACACAAATTTTTCACACATTGAGTGCAATTTTTCTTCAATTTTGCCACAACCATATCAGAAATATCAGAAAAGAGTCACTTTTATTTTGTATTCGAAAATTGTATTACTGTAAATTTCCGTCATTTTGTAAAATAAACAATTAGATAAATGAATAAATAAATAAATAAAACAGTCCTGTAGTAAATAAAATATCCTGCAAACAGCCACAAACATCAAATATCAGAAGAGGTGCATATTTCATTTTCACGTTAAAATGATGCAAGCACAATACTGAAACTTGGTGTAATTTAACTCAAATATATACGCAAAACTTCAACTTTCTGTAATTTTACCTAAAATATAAAAGAAAAAGCAGATTTTCTTCATTCGATATTATATCGTTGGCCACGATACTCCAACTTTCTGTAATTTAACCTAATGTATATAAGAAAAAGCAGATTTTGTTCATTCGATATTATATCGATGCCCGCAATACTTTAACTTGCTGTAATTTAATCTAAAATATATAAGAAAAAAGGAAGATTTTCTTCATTCTGTATTATATCCATGCCCGCAAAAATTAATCTTGCTGTAATTTAACCTAAAATATGTAAGAAAAGGCAGGTTTTCTTCATTCGATATTAATTATATCGATGCCCGCAATACTTTAATTTTCTGTTATTTAACCCAGAATATATAAGAAAAGGAAGATTATCTTCATTCCATATCATATCGATGCCCGCAATACTTCAACTTGCTGTAATTTAACCTAAAATATATAAGAAAAAGCAGATTTTCTTCATTCTATATTATACCGATGCCCGCAATACTCTTACTTTCTGTAATTTAACCTAAAATATATAAGAAAAAGCAGATTTTCTTTATTCGATATGATATCGATCCCTGCAATATATAAGAAAAGGCAGATTATCTTCATTCGATAATATATCGATGCCCGCAATACTTCAACTTGCTGTGATTTAACCTAAAATATATAAGAAAAGGCATATTTTCTTCATTCGATATTATATCGATGCCCGCAATACTTTAATTATCTGTAATTTAACCTAAAATATATAAGAAAAGGCAGATTTTCTTCATTTGATATTATATCGATGCCCGCAATACTTCAACTTGCTATATATCTATAGTCCCTGCAAGTACACACGAAATAACGCAAAAATTAACTCATGCAGTATATCTCGCTAAACCATGTAAAGCAAAAGGAAAAAGAAAAATAAATATATAAGAAAAGGCAGTTTTTTTTCACTTGATATCATATAGATGCCCGCGATACTTGAACTTGCTGTAATTTAACCTAAAATATATAACAAAAGGCAGATTTTCTTCATTCGATATATATCGATACCAGGTCCCAGAGAAAAAAAAAATAAATATTTTAATCCTACTTGTCGTGGAAATAAATAATTTAGTTGTTCGAAATTTTTCATGAAAATAGATAATTTTTCTAGGCAAAGAAAACAGGCAAATATACTATAAAATCTGGACTTTTGGATGAAAGTAGTAAACGCACATTACAGGATACACGCAATGAACGGAGAACGTTACACGATACACGCACACGCTGCACACGATGCACACGATGACCGCTAATTTGGGAATGTTGAACGTTATTGAAACAGTCAGGGCTTTATGACAGGTCAGAGCAGTCAGGATTCTAGGACAGGTCACAGCAGTCAGGGCTCTACGACCAGAACAGGTCAAAGCAGTCAGGAACAGGTCAAAGCAGTCAGGACTCTAGAACAGTTCTAAAGTTAACTTAGAGTAGCTTTTATGACTGCTCTATGACTGGTCTAAGTTAACTTGAAAACGGTCCTAAGTTAACTTAGAAGAGCTTTTATGACTGGTTCAAGTTAACTTGGCGAGAGGTTATGTCTGCACCCTACTGAACGTACTAAGTTCTACGTAAAAAAGTTCCTGACACAGAGTACATATCTAAAATATGAGAATAGTTTGTTTTTGATACCTACACCTGTATCCTTGTTTAACATTGGCTAGTGGACTAATATGTGCGAATTCTTTGGTCCACTAGAAATATTGTGTATATAAACTCGCCGAAAGAAACGAATATGAGAAATACATCAAATACCATGAAAACGTAAGGGATGCAATATAGAGAACGTATATAAAAAAGTAATGTTTTTCTGTGAGATACATGCCATGAACTGGCGAATCCAACCTTTGAAAAGGGGGTTCCAGTGGGGTTCTAGAAAAAGGGGGTTTCAGTGGATGGTTTTACCATTTTGTGGTTTTTACCTAAATTCTGCACGAAATTTAAATATTTTCAAGAAAAAAGGGGGTTCCAATTCACCGAACCCTCCCCTGGATCCGCCAATGGATAGTATACTAAGCACTGCTAGCTATAGTTGAAAAGTATTTCGCTGAACTGATATAAATTGATAAAGTTTGTGCTTTTCATGGTAACACCTAATTCTTTTGGGGATTCGAAGCCAGAGGTGTTTTTTTTTTCTCCTTCTACTTCTTTTTTATTGCCTGCCTCCGAGGTTAGGTAACATCCTGTGATGGATCAACATCATATTACTTTCACTGATGAATCTGAATTCATCCGACTGTATGCAAATTTTGTGAATTAGTGTTTGGATGAGAGAGAGAGAGGGACCAATGTATAAACCACGCTAATACTTCCTTTCATGGCCACAGGTAAAATTTTACATGCTTGTTAATTGTGGTAGTTAACTAAATTTGTTTTGTCGGACGCTGAGAAATTGAACAATAACCTGTCAAAAATTAACCTGTCGGACTGACCAGTTATTTTAATTATTTGTAGAGCATGCAGTCTTCCTCGTTGGAACATATATTTATAATATCTATTGTCAGAATTTCGCATTGCACCTTTTTAGATGTTTTCGAATATTTATTTTTAAAAGAAATATTGGTTTTGTATCTAGATATGATTAAAATATCAGAACAAACCCACGAAAAATAAATAAAACACTTGTCAAACAATCATTTAGTTAGAGATCCGTCTGCTTCACACTGATAAATAATGTCCATGACGACAACGACGATTCGCTGTTATTAAGTATCTCTGAGATCAGTAGACATATCTTGACAATTTTTATCAGGCGAGAGGATGACAAAATGGCGACCCGCACAACGTAGTTAGTCGCACTGAAATGCCGATCTCATGCACTTATCCTTTGGAATAAAACATTAATATAGATGTATACGTATCCTTCTATGCAAATGGAAAATAATATCATTTTTTAATTTTTTTTGGCGAACTTTCCCTTCAACAATGAACTTTGTACAAATCTGAAATGTTGAAAATTCCATTTTTCATCAGTTTGGACCAAATATAAGTTAGAGGCACGATCTTAACAAGTTACGTCAACAAACTTTTTCGTGAGTTGTTGAACGTTGGGTGCGTAGGAAAATATTGAACATGTTTCACGGTGTTCACCAACGTGTTGTTGATAAGTTATGCACACGTTAGACTAATGCTAGAGGTACGTTATTCAAGCAATGTGTAAGATATATTTTACGAAAGGATATGGAGTAAATGCACACATATGTTAACTCCAACTGCAATAATTTTAATGAGCTGTATGGCCATTTCGGAAATTTATTCCTCATCAGCAGCACTTAAACCCAAACAAAGGAAATCCATTATTTAAAAAAAAATGTTAAAATGCATAAAACCAAACGAAATCCGAATAATCAGTAATATCAAATATAGCTAAGGAAAAAACTACAATGGTGGGAGTTAATCCTNTGAACAAGGTGTACACATGAGATATTATCTCGTGTACAAGTACACCATATCTAAGAGCATACATCTCTACCACGGGGAATTGTTTTACCAACTCCACACTGCAATAAAAGACAAACTCCTGTATTAAATATTTTACGAAAGGATATGGAGTAAATGAACATGAGACTATAACACATATGTTAACTCCAACTGCAATCATTTTAATGAGCTGTATGGCCATTTCGGAAATTTCTTCCTCATCAGCAGCACTAAAACCCAAACAAAGGAAATATGTTATAGTTTCTAGAACGTTGTTTTAAACGTGTAAAGAACGCAAACCGTTGATTTAAACGTGTAAAGAACGAAAACCGTTGTTTTAAACGTGTAAAGACCGCAAACCGTTGTTTTAAACGTGTAAAGAACGCTAAGCGAGCGTCCTTGTAACAAAGGAATAACTTATTGTCCAAAGTTTTATTAAAAAAATAATTGTTAAAGAGCAAGTCAAAATTCCAAAGGAATGTAAATAGCTGCTTTAAATCAGCATCAGACTGACATACATTATATCTTTTTGAATTAATTTTGGGGTTTTTGACGGCATATCCCTCCTGCAAATCCGTAGTATTTTTCGGTGGCATCTCTATCCATTTCTACCTACTCCTTTTAGTACTATTTAAAGATCGGAAGTCTTGATTATACTGATAAAAAATAATTCATACTGAAAGATTTTTTACCTTTTAATTAGAAACTTACAACTTTTAAACCCAACAAAATTTTGCAGTGAATATATGGAACGACACGCCTCCTAGTATACAACTTTGTTTAAACATACTATTCAAAGATTCTTCTTGTGAAGTTTTTCAAGGTTGCAATCAAACAAACACTGAATATTTCAAATATAGGTCGAGAGGTATAAGTGTTTTTAATGAAAAAATATAATATATTTTTTGTGCACAAGATGTCGCATACCTAAGAAATCATTACTCTACAAAATTGATCTTTATAATTTTTCTTCACATATTTGTGTATTCCATTTCAAGTATGCATAAGCATTTACCTATATAATCTATTTTAAGCGTGTCGTCTTCTTTCGAAATGTTGGAAGTTCCTTAAATATCGAGATATTTGACAGTTCTTTGTCTTAATTGAATATCCATATTTAGCCATATAATTATAAACAGTCAATATCTATACATTTGTTTGTATATTTATGTAATTTTATTTTTTATTATTGACATATTTTTACAAACTTTACTTTATACATTTACAAATTTTCGAACAAATAATCCAATAAATAAGTGAAAAACTTTTTTAAAATAAAAACAAATCTCATTTTTTTTTAGTTTAATATTATTTTATTGCATAAATATAGCAAAAGGATTAGACAACAAGTTATAACAGCTTATAAATAGTCCTCTCCTTAAACATATATACAAAGCAGTAAAGCACACTACACTACAATATTATCAAAATATATTTTTTTTATAAAACAACAATAATAAGGAATAGAAAATAGGAATAATAAGGATAGAAAAATTAGTAATAATACATAATAGCATACAAACATTAATTTCAGTTAAAGATGAATAATATAAAATAAACAAGTTAACTGTATATATCTATTCAACTATGGCATAATAAAAGAAAGAGGAAGGATGTTGGCATATCATTGGAATCTTTTAGTTTGTTTTATATAAGTACGTACTAATTCAAATATAATTGAGTTTGTTTTATCGTCAGAATCATCATTTCCAAATAAAAGAATTTCAATGTCAAGTGTCATATTAATATCGTTCAATTTTCTGGTTAGACTAACCCTTTCGTTTCTATAAAGGGTACATTCAAGACAAAAAATGTATTGCATCTTCATATGGAGCACCACAGGAACAGCTTGGGTTGTTTACACGTGAATTTTAGCCAAATCCGCATTCAAAGAACTACACTGGTGTCTTAATCTAATGTGCAATATGTTTAATTTTCTATTACCTTCTGCATAATAATTTGGAGATCTAAAATTATTTTGTTTTAATTTGTTTTTAAAAATAGAGATTGTACTTGAATTACGAATGTCTCTGTCAAGATTATTCCATAATCTGGTAGTTGAAGGAACAAATGATTTGTTACTAACTCTTAGCCTACATCTTGGAACTATATAAATATCATTGTTTCGGAGTTCATATTGATTATTTTCAGACACTGTGGGTGGTAAACAGTCATAAAGATATTGGGGACACAGCTTGTTGTGCATTTTATAAAAGGTTGTAAGTTTACATTTATTTCGTCTTTCTGAAAGTGACTCCCACCTTTTCGAAATATAAGGATTCTTTACTGGAATATTTTGTAAGTCCTGTAAGAATTCTAGCTGCTTCAAGTTGAATTTTTTCGAGTTTTTCACACTCATATTCAAAACACCCATCCCACACCTCAGCAGCATATTCTAAAAGGGGCCTTATAAAGCTGAAATAAATGTTTATTAAGCTTTTTCTAGATAGAAGAAACTTAAGTTTTCTCAAAGTATTTATCTGTTTTAAGGCAGAGTTAGAAATATTTTCTATATGAGTCGACCAATTACCATCTGATGAGAAAGTCACCCCCAAATGTTTATGATTTTAAACAATTTCAATTTTCTCACCATTGAATTGTATATCTATATTTTGGGGCTGGTTTGCATTTGCGACAATTAGGGTTTTTGTCTTTTTCGGGTTAAAATTAACAAGCCATTTTTTACCATTCATTCAGTTTATTCAGATCACTATTTATTTCATTATCAATATAATGCAAGGGCGAATGAAAATACCTTTTTGTCACAATTTCAATAACATTTAAATTTTGACCTGAGTATGCTAGGGATGTATCATCAGCAAATAATCGTGCTAAATTATCTAGGTTATCAACAATATCATTTATATATAAAAGAAATAATAAAGGGCCCAGGACTGACCCCTGTGGTACTCCAGCTTTAATATCACCCTGATCAGATATTTTATTATTTATAAAGACTATCTGCTTTCTGTTGCTGACATAATCCTTGATCTAATCTAACAGATTGTCTGTTATTCCATAGGATCTCATATCTCATATAAGTCATGAAAAAGAGTTCAAATTTTGGTAAATATTTTATTGCATAATTTATTTTAGTCTTCCAAATGTTCAGATTTTATCTGTACTGGAGAGAATGGCCATAGGCTGAAACTAAATTTACAATAAATTCGGTATTTAGTTATTTATTCGAGTCGCATCTATACAAATTAAATGTCATTCACGTAAATAAGGAAACTCTCGCGTCGTACTCGAACCCGCTGAATGTGCAAAACTTAAAGATGTTGAAATTGAACCACAAGAACCACATGTTAGAAGTTCTGTTAAAAATTGGCCAAAAGAACAGTGGTGTCACTTTAGAGAATATTGTTAAAACCTAAGGAGTATCTCCCGCATGCATAGCTCTGTCCTTAGCTGATGTTGGCTTTCCCTTTTAAATCATATTGGTAATTTGTTCTCTATCAGCTTTTATACATATTTAGGTTTATGAATTTCCAAATATTTCGATTTGATGTGCACTGAAGGGACATAAGTTGTCGAAATGCGCATATATATGTAGAAATCAAATTCACAGTAACTTCGGTATTTTGTTACTAAAAAAAGTATTTATAATGTTAGAACTTGACCAGGACGATAATGTTGAAATTTTGAAGATACTCATATCTTATTTTGATGAAAAGAACATGTTGCTGATAATGTTTGAACAAAACCGATGTACTCTTCAAAGTGTGCTATAAGATCGTATATGTATAAAACAACCATTACGCTGGAGATCGGGAAAAGACTATAAGATCAATAAAATCAAATGACGACTCAATATAATGCAAGGGCGAATAAAAATACCTTTTTGCCGCATAAAATTTGTCGAAATTCCAAATTGCTACTTCTAACAGTATCAAATGATTACATAATATGTGCTTTTGAAAAAAAAATAAAATCTGTAATAATGTTTAAGATTTTTAGTAAAACAAAACTTACACGTATAGAATCATTATGTCCAAATAACTTCGTTTCTACTTCATCAAGCTTTGTTTATCTTTGCTTAATATACCTGTGAGGCTCCCGAGGGAATATATGTATTACGTAATTAGATTGAAGGCCATTAAATCTACAACAATAAATAGAAATCGATAGTAGAAATTAAATTGTCGTCTTTCAAATTGTTAATGGGGATAAAGGTTTCTGAAATTTCCCACGCGGATAAAATTCCAGAATTATTGAAATATGATCCGAATGTCTTGCTTATTATATATCTTATCACATATCTGTATAATTTATGCTATTCTTCTTACATTTTTGCAATTTAAACAGAAATTGTATACATACAAAACGTGAAGATGATATTTAAAATGATATTTTAAAAGACTTTTCTTGAATAAGTCTAGGATGTTCGCCGACATGTTCTGATTTTCATACTCCTTTGATTTCATCCATTTTAAAACATAATACCGTCTGGCAGACCTCCTTTGTTATATATATCAACCTCACAAGTCATCATACAAGCATATCATGTAAGCATAATATATAGTTGAACTTGTGATATCATGGGCTGTTATATTCTTTATTGCAACTCAACAGACAATATTTAGGGAGGGATTGAGTTCAATTATTGATTATAATCCCAGCTTTTGTAGCCATATAGCATTTGGGGCCGGTTCTCCGGCTATATTAGTTAAATATGACACATGCTTATCCTCCGTGTTCCGAGCAGCTTTTGACTTTAATTTTTGCTTCTTTTTCCCCCCTTTTTTTCTTTTTTCTTAAAAAAATCATAATACACACTGATGACGAAGTTTTCAATTCGAAAGTATTAAATAGCATTCTCATCGGCTGTTATAGCAATAATATTTGATGCAAGATCCTTTCTTTAACTTATTTCCGCTTCGAACTGTTGATCTTTATCGTTTACAGTCTTTTTGATTAAAAAAAGTCCGGTGACTTTGGTATATGGGCATATACCGGATTAGTCTATTACGTACACTGATCGTGATACTCAGATACTTTAGTTTATATATATTGACTCTTAACTGAAGAAATCATGAACAGAACTGCAAATTTATTTTTAAATTTTTGTCCCTTGTCCGTCAGCTCTTTAAACAGAAAAAAACATTAAAAACATAATTCTTTATATTGATTAAATATGTTACGAAAGGATATGGAGTATATGAACATGAGACCATAACCCATATGTTAACTCAATCTACAATAATTTTAATGAGCTGTATGGCCATTTCGGAAATTAATTCCTCATCAGCAGCAATAGAACACAAACAAAGGAAATCCATAATTTCAAAAAATGTTTAAATTGCATAAAACCAAACGAAATCCGAATAATCAGTAATATCAAATATAGCTCAGGACAAAAATCTATTGACTCTATTGTTTCTGTCGAACATTTTCACTTGTAATGATTTACATTGAATATTTTTCTCGACTTAGTTATGAATAATGTTAAATTTTTCAACAAAATTGTGTAAATACGCATAACAGACCCTCCAAGAAGTAATTCTAGGCCACGGGCTGAAATCACTTTATGTAGATAAGTTAGATGTACTGAAATTTGATACCAAATTAATGCTTATTTAATATACTTTACAATGAACACAAGTTTTGCTAATTGCGAAAAGGTCGATTTTTAAGCTGTCAATTCCTTTCAGATACATAAATCTCATCGTTTGATTTGCTTTTTATGACTAATTTATCAGTTGTGATATAATGTTGAAAAATAAGACTTTTAAAGTCCTTAAAATTTTGATTTTCGGTATAATGTGAAAAAAAATTAGAGTCATACCTATTGTGGGATCAGAAAAACCCAAAATTAGCACCCCCTTAAAATAAAGGGAAAATTTAAAACATTCAGGCTCTAAATGATAAAAAGATAATGGCCAATGCAAATTATTGTGTGTATTTCCCTAAAGCTGACATGCAGAAGACTATTTAAGTCGATTTAAACTTTTTAAGGGGTTTTTGGCCCTTCTGCTCGAAATTTTATGAAAAATCGGAATTTTCCATTTTTCAGAATTATTGCTGTTTTGACTTAGAGACGGAAAATCTTCATGAATTTGGTATATAACGTAAAAATGTTGATAAAATATCGGTTCATTATATCTAACCTATTACAAAGTATGCTTTTGAACATTTCAGACCAACTAAACTCTCATAAATTGCAAACATATTAACCCTCTCCCCCCC
>MJUU01034200.1:48947-71253 GCA_002080025.1 Modiolus philippinarum
AAAAAAAAAAAAAAAAATTCGACACAATTTATTTCATTTTATTTAGCTTGAAAAGCTTTAACATTGTATAAAGGTCCAGTAATATATCATTTCAAACACAAAAATGCACAGAGACTCCCATATATACCAGATTAGATCATGCGCGTGGTTTATGAGCAGTTATACAGCAATAAAACTTTGAATTTTGTAAAATTCCGAAATGCTGAAAATTCCCATTTTTCTCGAATATCGCCCAAAATATTCGGTTTTACCCATATTTTCTGCGTTAGAATTGCATAATGCGATATATCAACTGCATTTTTTTAAAGAAAGGAAAAATATTAATATGTTTTCTTCATTTATATTTACAGACATGCATATTTTAGGGATTTTTAAGCATCATTTTCTTGGGGTAAGGTAAAATTTTTGGTATTTAAAGTAACATTGAACACTCCTGGTTTTTCTAAACATTGTTTTATGATAACTTATATATCGGTTAGAACAATGATTTGGCCCACCTGCAGATAAATCCTCCAGACTTACCACATTTAACTATTTAAAAGTGAAGTTTGGACAAATGTTAAATGCTAAAAATTCCCATTTTTCATCAATTTGTACAAAATATTGAGTTTAATCTTACAAGAGGGACCTAAAATTACAAATCATGATAAAATAATGCAACATTTCTATATGCAGTGCAGACTTTGCGTGTTTTGGTTATTTTAGGCGAATATAAACACAACATTAGCTATTTAAGGTGAATTTGATGGGGTAGGGGTAAGATTTTCGGTATTTAAAGTCACATTTAACACTCCTTGTTTTTCTACACAATGTATTAAGACAACTAATGTATCGCACAGAACAATTAAATGGCATATCTGCAGATATATCCGCCAGATTTGACATATATAACGATTAAACAGTGAACGTTGGACAAATCTGAAATACAGAAAATTCCCATTTTTCATCAATTTGGGGCAAAATATTGAGTTTAAGTCAAAAATGGCTGTTAAAATACAAAATCATGATGTTATTCATGCAACATTGTCATATATAACACACTTTATGCGTGTTCTGGTTATTTTTATGATAACAAAGACATAAAATTGACAATTTTAGGGAAACTTTGTTGGGGAAGGGGTAAGATTTTCGGTATTCAGAGTCACATTAAATACTCCTTGATTTTCTCAACACTGTTTTCAGACAACTAATGTATCTCTTAGAACAATTAATTGGCATATCTAGAAATATATCCTCCAGATTTGCCATGTATAACGGGTTAACAGTGAACATTGGCAAAATCTGAAATGTTGAAAATTCTCATTTTTTTCAATTTCGAGCACAATATTGAGTTACATGTAAAGTCAACAAATGGCTGTTAAATTACAAAATCGTGATGCAATTCATGCAATATTGTCATATTCAACACATATTTTGCGTGTTTGGATTAATTTTATGCGAACATAGACAGTAGTGGGAAAAGTACCGCTTTTGGACCACTTTAAGCAATGTTATTCCTATGGAAAAAAATTAACCTCCAAGAGTTAACCTCATTGAAGAGGTTAACATTATGAAGTCATATGGTAATTAATTAGGTTGATTAGGTGTATGTGCATGATGCATTATTATTGCATTTTAATTGGTGTTGATTAGTTTTTAATTAATAATAAATATCATTGTTTTTTTAATTAGTATGTGTTTAATTATGTTTTCTTTTCTGTCGTTTGGTGTCCCCCCATTTACCTACGTGTTATGTCTAACATTTATTAGTTTATCATTAATTTAAATCCCACCTGTGTGTTTACCTGTAAGGTAAACCTTACCTATATTCATTCATGTTAATAATTGTTCAATCACTGAGGCACGAAGTGTGTATATTTCTTATCGTGTCGAATAATATATTTTCGACGCCATTTTGAAAAAAAATATATATTAACGCGTCCCTTATATTTTTCATGACAAACTGTTTTTTTTACTAAGTTAATTTTTACTATTTAAACTTCACAACCAAATATATATTTATAGTTGTTTACATAATTAAGTGTAAAAAGAAGGTGGGGGTCACACACGTACAACACAAGACAGTTTACATATTTCTTTTTGGTATACTGTAATTTGTATATAAATCAGACATTATGAACAGGCCACTGATAAACTTTACTAATAATAAATTGTACTGAAAATACAGTATAAAATGTTTAATATTGATATTATTGCCACGTATCAACCCCCCCCCCACTTTTCTTACCGTGTGTTTACATCGTATTTAGATATTAGATTGGTTCGACTTAATAAAATAATCCGAATAATATTGAACATGAAGTGTATATAAAACACTGCATCACATTTTTCGATGAATATCCGAATTTATTACGACCAAAATTAATACTTTTATTAGGACAACAAAAATCGCGACTGATTCAAAATGGCGAAGTAAACAACTGAAAAGCTATACATAGGTAAGTCCATTTCGAAAGGGGACAAAGGTATTTCATCTTATACGAAAAATAAAATATAAAAATATTTTCAACACATTAAAATAGTTTAACATGTTATTTCCACTCTATATTTTACGACAAAAGGTTTTCAGAACAAATAAATTAATATGTTTATTGTCGATGTCATTCGTTACACACTGACTCCCCTGCCCATCCCATCCCATTGAATACATTTATATTCAATAAAATATTTGAAATGAACACTCCTGCCAGCTATCGAACACCTATATAAGCTAAAAAATCGAGTGCAGATCTACAATGGAATAAAAAAGATAACAGGAAACACCTACAATGGCCGAAAAACACAGCCACATGCCAGAAAGTAAATAGGAATTGCACAAGAAAAAAACCCGCAATAAAAATACAAAAGACAAACATAAACAACGATAGGAACTCGGGACAGCCAGACTTGGTACCGGCACTAGCAAAAGCCAGCGGTAGGGTTAAACCGGTTTATGGGTACCCAAACCTCCCCTTTCTCTGTCCCGTTTCCCTATATTAGAATAAACATACGAATAAAACCCATACAGGTAGACTACTAACTCCATGACCGCAATCTAGAAAGAAAAAATGAGGGAACAAAACGTAATTTTGAAAGATGGGTCAAAGAGTGCTCGCCGCTAAACTGCCGGCTAGCTCAAGGAGCCTAGTCTGCTGGTGAAACACTGTCGCACTACGGAAGGAAAATCAAATTCAAAACTCCCAATGGGTTTGGTAAAGAATCATCATGTATTTCAGTAGAGATCGGCAGTATCAGTGAGAGGCCAGTATGTGTGTAAAATCCTCAGGTCATTGGATCCCAAAGCTAATTTAACGGACACGTGTAGAATATCCTGTCGATATCCCCTATTGCGTAAAGAATGTAAGTTACGTCCCAGTTTTTCTGGATTTTTAATCAGTTTCTGACATTTTTTAACAACATTTCCGTAAAATCGAGGATGGGAAATGCCCTTAGAAATAAGCTGTTTACGAGTGACATTATATTTAGATGTCAGATGTTCATATCTTCGATATAACTTTTTAAATGTATTTAACAATTTATGAAATCTGTAACCTTGCTGCAAATGTTTTGAAGTAATAGTAAAGTTACGTTCATTGAAGTCAGTACGGAATACAGGATTACAATTAATAAGTATGGTGTACAATTACGCCAAAATTTGATTTTTACTTTTATAGTGGTTCTTTATTTTTTATTATTTTATTTATTGAACTTAGATTTTATTACATTGAAAAAATTGTGAAATAATATTTAGAAACTGTTAAAATGAAAATATTAACCGTCATATTGCCTTATATCACGATTTGAACATGCATCGGCTACAGGGACCGACTGAGTGACACCTCTCGACTGTATGAGATTAAGGGAGAATAATATATCATATGGATGTCACCCTGTAGCTTCTCCGTAGCGTTTGGACGAAGATCTTGAAGAGTGGCTCCGTTGTGGAAGACGAGAACGTTTGTCAGCTTAGATGCTCGTTATGTCTCCACAATAGATTTAAGCTTACTGACCGGGCTTAAATAAGGGTACTTCATAGACGATCATTCAAGCGTCAGTGCTAACAAAAATATATTTTACTATACAATGGAGATTGTATTGTTTTAAAGGTTTCATGTCATTATTAAAGTATCATAATACAAAGAATTCTAGAAGGTTTGAAGTAGTCTCCCGCATGAACTTTGTATACCGGTCTAGGGCAGTGTCATGTAGCTCACAATGGGGAAGGAGTGTCTTGTGATACGCCCCGAGATGCCGGGAATACTTCCCCGACTGTGTTCATGCGGCCTCTAAAAGAGGGCAGCTCCGTTTTGTAGTGATACAAGACGTCGACGGGTGGTGACTACTTTGGCGTATACCTTAATCAAACGCTCTAGAATATCAATCAAATTGTTATTTGTATTAGTTTCAAAACTGGGAACCTCTATACGGTCGGTAGATATGAGAGTCATTTTTCCGACACGTGAGGCGAGTACCAGTGGCGATAGACTCTCCTGGTATAAATAATGATTGGTTGGTTCGTTTCGGATATCACGTGATTTTCATGATTTATGCCACACCCTTATAGAACTGAAGTCATTTTCTTCACAGGTTTTGAAGTGAAACCATGGAACCAATGCAGAAAAAAGCTAAGCTATCAACGACAACCCATTTATGCAATATATGTGGTAAATCGTCTGAGTCGTCACAGAAAAACCGCACATACTGATGCAAAGTTGAATTGCACTATTTGTGGAACAACATTTGGAAAAAGAGATAATTATAAGCGGCATATTAAAAGACACGACCAGATTGGTGGTGGCAACAAAGAGCCAACACACAATAAGATGCCAGACAATCAGCAGCGACCTCATCTTAGTAAACAGCAGAATATGATTCAACAAGATAAGGAGGTCACCAAACAACAGCAAGAGGGAATATGTAATGAACAAGCCCTTGAAGGGACAATAAAAACACATACGATCACCGCTGAAGGTTTGTCCAAATTCGACCCGATGAAGTTTTTAAGAAGTAAATACGACGAAATCAAAGAGCTGATGAAGTCTGCCATAAAAGACAGAGGTGGTATCAAATGGTATTTATCCATGAAAGTGAAAATGACTAGAAGAAAAGGAGAAGAGATCGAGACAGCAGAGCCATATTTCAGGGGTAAATGTCAAACCAGCCTAAAATTTGAAGATATCGATGAGGGTATGAAAGAATCTATCAAAAAGATGTACAACTCGTTTATCGAATATCAACGACAAGGCAGTAATTGGACCGTAGATAAAGTGGTGAACGTTATTTTGCATATGGCAAGGTACAGACCGCTAAGAGGTTCTAGTAATATTCCGCTGCCAATCAAATTTAGGTCAAAGCACGCCGTCATCAATGTACAAAACAAGGATAACAAATGTTTTATGTGGTCAATATTAGCTGTTATAAATCCAGCACAACGCCATGCAAATAGACTTAGTAAATACAAGGAATTCAGAAACGACTTGAAGTTTGAAAACATACAATTTCCAGTAAAATTGGCTGACATTCCAAGATTTGAAAAGTTAAATCACATATCCGTCAACGTGTTTGGGTATGAAAAGGGAGACATTTTCCCAATTCACATCACTGAAGAACGATTTGAGAAACATGCTAATCTTCTCATGATATCAGATAATAAAAAAATCACATTATTGTTGGATAAAAGACTTAAATCGATTACTATTTGATCAAAAATCGGTTGGACATAGATATTTTTACTGTCCATACTGTCTGCATGGATTCACAAAGGAGAGGTTATTAGTGGATCACGAACCCTATTGTCAAACTCATGGTCCGCAGAAGATAGAACTACCAACAGATGAAGATAAATGGCTCTGTTATAAAGATATTCGGAATCAGCTGAAAGTGCCTTATGTTATCTATGCCGATTTCGAATCCTTGCTACAACCCATTCAAGGACCAGAAAACGATCCAGAAAAGTCTTCAACGACGAAAACAACCAAACACGTACCTAGTGGGTTTGCATACAAAGTCGCGGGGCTTACACCGGATACTTCAAAAGAACCTGTTGTGTACCGAGGTTTAGACGCTGTCGATAAATTTGTAGAATGTATGGTTAAAGAAATGGATTACATCGAGAGTAAATTTAAACATTGTGAACCTATGCAAATGACCGGTAGCGATTGGCAATCGTTTAAGAACGCTACACAATGTCACATTTGTAATCAGGAACTACGATCGTGTCAGAGATCATTGTCACGTGACCGGGAAATTTAGAGGAGCCGCCCACAACGAATGTAACATTAATTACAAATTTACTGGGCGTATCCCTTGTATATTCCACAATCTGAAAGGTTATGATAGCCATTACATCATGTAGGCTTTCGGCAAAGTCCAAGGGAAACAACTCAAATGCATACCAAACAATATGGAAAAATATGTTAGTTTTTCTCTCGGATGCATGGATTTTATCGATTCCTTCCAATTCATGTCGTCGTCATTGGAGAAAGTGGTTGAAAACTTGGCAAAGGAGGGATCCAGTAAATTTAACCATATGAAGAATAACTTTGAAGAAGACAAGATTGATTTATTATTGAGAAAACAAGTCTACCCGTACGAATATTTTGATTCTGAGAATAAATTTGAAGAGCAAAAACTTCCACCTATTTCCGCCTTCCATAGCACTTTATCTGGAGAAGGTATAACAGATGAAGATTATGCTCATGCACAGACCGTTTGCAAAAAATATTCAACTTAAAAAATCTTGGACAATACCATGATCTGTACGTTCTCACCGATGTACTAGCATTAGCCGATGTATTTGAAAATTTCAGAGATATCTGTTTAAACTACTATGGACTAGACGCAGCTCATTTCTATACATCACCTGGTTTAGCATGGCAAGCGGCATTAAAAATGACTGGAATTGTTAACTGACATAGACATGCACTTGTTTATAGAGAAAGGACTAAGAGGAGGAATATCTATGACATGTCATCGCTATGCCAAAGATAACAACACACATGTGCCCGCCTTCGACCCCAGTCATGCAAGTAGTCACATAGCCTATCTGGATGCAAATAACTTATATGGATGGGCTATGTCCCAAGCACTTCCTGTTGATGGATTCAGATGGTTAGAAGACCTGGAGGTTGAAAAGCTAGATGTACTTGAAATTTCTGACAATGATGAAAATGGCTATATCCTTGAGGTCGATCTAGACTATCCAGATGAACTACACGATCATCATAATGAATATCCTCTTGCACCTGAAAAAGTCAAAGTCACAGAAGACATGTTGTCACCTTATGCAAAGACGCTTCCAGAAGACTTAGACCTAAAAGGAACGTCAACAGAAAAACTGATACCCAACCTTAAATCGAAAGAGAAATATGTTGTTCATTACCGAAATTTAAAACTGTACTTATCTCTTGGCATAAAGCTCACTAACATTCATAGGGTGATGTCCTTTAGACAGACAACATGGCTGAAACAGTATATAGATTTCAACACGGAGAAACGAAAGGAAGCCAAAAATGACTTTGAAAAGGATTTTTTTTAAATTAATGAATAATTCCGTTTTTGGAAAGACTATGGACAATCTGAGAAAAAGAATCGATGTACAGTTGGTGAACAACCAATCAAAAGCCAGAAAATTAGCCAGTAAACCAACCTTCCATGCATTTAAAATATTCAATGAAGATCTTGTAGCAGTACATATGCTGAAACAGAAACTCTATTTGAACAGACCTATCTATGTGGGCTTTTCCATTTTAGATTTATCAAAAACATTGATGTATGATTTCCATTACAATTATATGAAAGCCAAATACGGGCCTAATGCACAACTGCTGTTTACCGACACAGACTCTCTTTGCTATAGTGTCATGACGGATGATATTTACGCAGATATGCTTAAGAATAAACAATTGTTTGATACCTCTGAGTATGATGAGAAACACCCACTTTACAGCACTGACAACAAGAAAATCCTCGGCAAGATGAAGGATGAGGCCCACGGGATACCAATCCAAGAATTTGTCGGTTTAAAATCGAAAATGTATTCACTTATATGAAGAAGGTGACAAATTGATTGAAAAAAAAGACAGCTAAAGGAATAAAAAAAGGCGTGATTAAAAATTATACAAGACACGAAGATTATAAGCAATGTTTGTTTCATAGAGAAATTCACATGAGCTCTATGAATCAAATACGTTCGTATGGACACCAATTATATAATATATACATTAACAAACTAGGGCTGTCTCCGTTTGACGACAAAAGATATATTCTGCAAGACGGGATAAGTAGCCTTGTCTATGGACACTGGAGAATATAAATATACCATCAACCTTACTTCAGCCATTTCAAATTTGAACGTTGGAGGACTAGGACGTGTTTTCGAAGCTTAGCAAAATGTCAACTTGTGAAGAATGTGGTCAGCTATTTTCCAGAAGAGATGCTATGCTGAGACATAGAAGAAATAGACATGAATTAGGTCAAGCATATACACCGACCAGCCTTGCGTATCCATCGAGTAGCCATGCGTATCCACCACCAACACCACCACCACCACAACCAACACCACCACCACCACCACAACCAACACCACCACCACCACCACCACCATCACAGATTATTCTGCAGCATCCGTTTACCATGATTTTAGCAGGACCCATCGGGTCGAGCAAAAGTTTTTGGATGAACAGATTATTGACCCGTGCAAGAACCATGATAAATCCACCACCCGAGCGGATCATATGGTACAAGAGATGGCAGCCATTGTTTACTGAAATGCAGCAAACTATCAAAAACATGCTATTTGTGCAAGGTTTACCTGAAAATTTAAACGAGGACTCGTTCATCGACAGTAGATATCCCAGTTTGATTGTCATTGACGATTTCATGAGAGATGCTACCAACAGTAAAGATGTGTGCGAACTTTTCGTTGAGGGGAGTCATCATAGAAACATCAGCATAGCATGTATTATGCAGAATGCGTTTGCCAAAGGCAAGGAGAATAGAACCATGAGTATTAACAGTCAATACATGGTCTTGTTTAAGAACCCACGTGATCAAGTTGGGCCTGCCGTTTTTGCTAGACAGATGTATCCAAATAATCCGAAGAAGTTTATGTCCAAATACACAGAGGCCACTAAACGACCTTTTGGCTATCTATTTATTGACTTGAAGCAAAATACACCAGAAGAAGATAGATTAAAAACAGACATATTTGAAAACATTCTTGATTCGGAAAATATACGCTGCATGGGCTACCAAAATAGTATGATGTGTGGTAATATAAGTGAATAATTGTCAGATTCTCGTCAGTTTGAAGACAAACGTCGAAGTGAGCAGACGTATTTGTCGGGGCACACATCGCAAACAGAGGATTCACCGATTAACAAGAACTGTAACACGGAGAAAATGCCATCTTGTGAAGATTGTGGTTTAGTATTTGAAGGTATTCAGGACCTGGCTAGACATATGAACCGCTGGTGTCCAGATCTATAAATCTCAAGCGGAAAAGAGAAGATGATGAAGATGATCCGTCTTTAAAGAAACGTAAATTAGAAATAGAAGATGATGAGGATATAGCCTTCTTAAAACTGGCAGAACTTGCCAGAAAAGCCAATAGGAGTTATGGGTTTCTAAAGTTGACTAATACACTAACGATGGTTTGGAAAAGGAAGTAGCTGAAAGCAAGGATAATAACAAATCGAAGGAGGAAGACATGAACCAATTAATGACAAAATATGGAAGTTTGCTTCAATACTTGTTACAGCTTCAAAGTGGTGAAATACATTCCAAAGTCACTGTTAGAAAAATTGATCAACGAAGGAACTGACTATAAAAAAGCCATTAAAATGGCCATACGAAAATATAAACATTATCTTGAAAGTTATATGGACGAAATAATGGAGGATGATGAGGACAGCGAAAGCGATGAAAGAGAGGATAGTGAAGACCACGAAATTGAGGAAGAAAGTGACGACCAGGAAGAAGACGGAGAGGATGGTGAAAAGTAATATATAAAGTAAAGTAAATCGATATATTTCATTGCATTTGAAACATTCATAGGGTACAGATTGCTACATGGGAGCGGTATTTGAAAAGAATTTATTACGATACATCAAGTCCAGCTAGTTTTGCCGGTCCAGAAAAATTGTATAGATTCGCCCGAAAAGACGGAAAATTTGTACTTAGTAGATATAAAATTCGCAAATGGTTACAACGCCAAGAACCTTACAGTCTTCAAAGACCACATAAAAGAACATTTAAAAGGAATAGAGTCAATGTGACGGGAATAGATGATCAGTGGGATGCTGACTTAATAGACATGACAAAGTTTGCAAATTTCAACAGTGGTTTCAACTATATATTGGTTGTCATCGATGTCTTCTCTAAATATATCTGGCTTAGATCACTGAAGGATAAGAAAGGCGAAACCGTTGCAAGAAGCTTGAAAGAAGTATTATCTGAAGGAAGATCACCTTATAGAGTAAGAACAGACAAGGGTCAAGAATTTAGATCACGATCTGTAGGCGCACTGTTGAAACGAAGAAACATTCAACATTTGTTTGCACAAAACACCGAAATCAAAGCCAACTATGCTAAGAGAGAGTGATTAAAACAATAAAATCAAGGATATATAGATATTTTACTCATAAACAATCTTACTCTTATGTGGATGATCTCCAGAAATTTGCAAAAAGTTATAATGAGACATATCACAGGACAATAGGCATGGCTTCTGACAAGGTGACCAAAAGCAAAGAAACTAATCTATGGTGGAAGCTGTACTGGCCTAAAGATATAATACATAGCAAATCTAAGAAAATTCGGAAACCCCTCCGTTTCAAAATAGGAGATAAAGTTAGAATTACGTATATCAGGAATCCGTTTACCAGGGAATACGATGAAAAGTGGACTGGTGAGATATTTGTTATCTCTCAACGCATTCTTCGTGATGGATTACCGATTTATCGACTTGAAGATTTTAACAACGAAGAAATAAAAGGAATATTCTACCAATCAGAATTCCAAAAGGTAGAAGTACGAGACGATCACTTGTGGAAAGTTGATAAAATACTTAGTATAAAGAACAAGAGGCAAGGGACGTAACAAACAACATTTTGTAAAATGGTTGAATTGGCCGAAGAAATTCAACTCATGGATACCCGCTAGCGATGTAAATAATTTTTGATTTGTATTATTTTTAAGAGAGTGAACTATCCTGGAAAGGTTTACTTCAGGCCTCGACAGTTTACGCCCCTGCACGAAAGATAGCATACTGTTGGCCCTTTCGTGAGGATGAAGATACTGTCGGGTGGTAGATGACTCATTTTTTTCCTCATATCTAGATGCATAATTGGATAAGGATAATTTTTAAGTCAGTTATAAAGACAGCGTAGGGTGGTTCCCCAACCTATGCCTGTCTAATGTTATCGGGATAATAAATGTATATTAAATATATAGACTTTGTTATTTATTTTTGAATATCTCCACATCATACGAGATACATCACACCATAAAAACAAAATAATTGAATACATGCATAATTACAAATTTATACAAAGATGGGTTTCCAAACGACAGAAAAGAAAACAATTAAATACATACCAATTAAAATAACAATTATATTTATTATTAATTAAAAACTAATCAACACCAATTAAAATGCAATAATAATGCATCATGCACATACACCTAATGAACCTAATTAATTACCATATGACGTCATACTGTTAACCTCTTCAATGAGGTTAACTCTTGGAGGTTAATTTTTTTCCATAGGAATACCATAGCTTAAAGTGGTACTTTTCCCACTACTATAGACAAAAAATTGACAATTTTAGGCAAAATTTGTTGGGGGTAGGGGTAATATTTTCGGGTATTCAGAGTCAGATTAAACACTCCTTGTTTTTCTAAACAATGTTTTAAGACAACTAATGTATCGCTTAGATCAATCAGATGGCAAATCTGCAGATTTATCCTCCGGATTTGACATATATAACGATTAAACAGTGGACTTTGGACAAATCTGATATGTTGAGATTCCAATTTCAATAATTTTTGGCAAAATTTTGAGTTTAAGTCAACAAATGGCTTTTGAAATACCAAATCATAAACTAATTCATGCTACAATGTCACATACAAATCACATTTTGCGTGTTCTGGTTATTTTTATGCGAACATAGAGACAAAATTGACAATTTTGGGGAAAATTTGTTGGAGAAGGGGCAAGATTTTCGGTATTCAGAGTCACATTTAACACTCCTTGTTTTTCTAAGCAATGTTTTAAGACAACGTATATATCCCTAAGAACAATTAATTGGCATATCTGCAGATATATCCTCCAGATTTTGCATGTATAACGATTTAACAGTGAACTTTGGACAAATCTGAAATGTATAAAATGCCCGTTTTTCATCCATTTCGAGCAAGATATCGAGTTTAAGTCAACAAATTGCTGTTAAAATAGGAAATCACAATATGATTCATGCAATATTGTCATACACAACATACAATTTGCGTGTTCTGTTAGTTTTTATGCGAACATAGCAAAAAAAATTACAATTTTAGAGTAAATTTGTTGGGGTAGGGGTAGTTTTATGGATGTAGGAAGTTCATGATACTTCAAAATTGCCATAATTTGTACCAGTTGTAAAGAAGACATTATGTACTTTCATTTTACACCAACTTTCATGAATTTGAACCACTCATAGATAAGATGAGACAAAAAAGGAACAAAACTTTGTCGAAAACGAAAATAGTCAAAGATGTGTTTATTTGTCTATTTAAAAGTGATAGTTTGGTCATTCAAAACATATTAAAATTATATTAACATGCTTAATTTTTAAGAAAGGACATTAATAGACTAAAAATAATTCCACGAATTATGAAATGAAAAACATTCTGGTTTCTAAGGACCATTGAACTTACACAATTTCGACAAAAATCTTAAAATTCACGTCAGCATTTCGAAGGTGTAGGGGTAAGGTTTTTCAATTTTTATAACGTATTGGGTATAAGAATGGTACTTATGTGGAATATTTGAAAAGCTAATACCATAGGCTATCATTTTATACCCTTTTTCATAACTGAGAGGTACCAATCAACAATTTGAAGCAATTAAAAGAAAAACTTTGATCAAAAACGAAAATATCCAAAATTTCGTTGAGTGGGTCTAAAAGAGGGTCCTGTTCCAACATTGCGTGCAGGTAATGCTCATGTTAACATGTTTAATTTTGAAGAGGGTATGGATGGGGGTCATAAGTGGGGGGTGCACGGGGGTGAGTCCAGCTCTTGGACACAATACATTATTTGAATGTCCGAGGTCGTCAATCTTTATTTGTGTGTCAAAAATATCCGTTTACATACTCCGCTACGCGTCGCCTGTAAACTGCGTTTTGGACTGCCAATATTACGATTGACACCCCAAGGCATTCAAATTATCTATTATTATTGCTTAAATATATTTGCTGAACTAACCAAATTATGTGAAGAAATAGGATATAGTTCGGAAACCCTGTACAGAAAATATAACGGTAGCAATTGTCGAAAATTGTTTCAGTTGTCACTGTGGTATTATTCCGCAGTTTTTGTCTAATTCTTGTTCATATCGGTTTAATACATATAGAAATTTAACAAAATAGTCTTTTAAATGCAAAGAAGGTTCCAAAGTATTCGAAATTTTTATTCCACATCCCTTTTACAAGATTTTCATTACGAAAAGATGAACTAATTGCGTTAAATCTGTAAATGGATTTACAGAAAACAGAATTTATGCAAGGGACGTAATTTGATAATAGACCACTAGAGAAATTAAATATTTCATAATTCACCATTTCAGAAACTAAGGCATTGTGGGAGCAGTGATTGTATTATTAATTTTGGTGTACGAACAATCGATTTTCAGCCAATAATGTTGCGTTATTTACGTTCATATCCAATCAATATATTTTGGTGTACGCTCTACCCACAATGCTTTTGTCTCTGTAACGGCGAATTTAGCTCCCTTATTCCAATGGGTAACCCGTAATTTATTTCTAATTTGTAAACAATATAATTATTTTAAAATCTATAATAAGTTTTTAGAATTTATCCCTTCAAATAGTAATTTTCCCGATCATTTCCATGCAAAGTCTTTAAATTTTCGATGTAATTTTTGCGCTTAAATGCACGGTGGCCCCCAAAGTTTATTTTAAGTTTTGAACAAGGATACAATAATGCTTCTACACAGAAAATTTCACAAAATTCTATAATTGGAAAATGATACCCTTCAGACACCTTAAAGCTTGAAAATGTAAGTATATAACACTGTAATCAAACTAGTTCAAAATTTTGGCTTTCCCCAGGTCTAGCCCCTTACGTGACTCAAATGCCTAACTTTCTTGTAAGAGCAGGGTTCTACTACGCAAATCCACTGCAATGTACTTTTTTGTATACTGCTGCATAACATTTTGCAATGGAGATTTTACTGTCTTTTGTTGAAGAGTTGAACTATGTGCTTGGTGATCCACAGAAATGTAGATGACTATTATCCTGGTTGCCTAAAATTTGCCAAACAACTGGGATCCTTTTTGTATATAGGTAACTCCCGAATTTTCGAAAATTTATTACTTTTTCTATTTCGTTTGGATATGGTGAGTAGCTTATGTCTGACCTATCTGCACTTCAAGTTAATAAAAAATTGGTTCAAGCCTTGAACTGATGGTTTCAATAATTAACCGATATCTTTTTGTACCTGATCTAAAATTTGGTTTTGTAGCATAAAATTATCATATGAAATTAACTGTTGGTCGCTGTTTGTGTGGTAAGAAGTCAGAAATATTTTACAGCAAGTCATCAAAATTATCGACGGCTGCTGTGTAGAGAGCTTACTCTTGAGATGTAACTGTTGTTACTCTGGTATTTGTAGTTCACACTGTAAGTGCTTTTGTATGTGGTGTTCTTGTGGATGTGTAGTGTTATTGGTGTTCTGGTGTTCTCGATTTTTACCTTGTGAACTATGATTTATGTAATCATGTGGTTTGTTCCTTAGTAATTCTACAAACTAAATCTGGATGTGGACTATCATGGAATTGGACTATTTTGTGAAGTCCGAAATCAAATTATTTATATTTTTTTACTACCCTTTGTAGACGTCATTGTATACTTTTTATTAAGAAACTTACTAATATGAAGTAGAAATGAAATAAACCTCACATTCGACGTAAAATACAAGTCCACTTTAATAAAATCCAAAATCTTAACTAAAGGCAAATAAATGCCAATGTTATAGGGTCTCATTTTCTAGTATGTTAATAGACCTCGATGTAATAGGACCAAATGTGTCAGGACAAGATATTTCTTTTAACTATGTTCTTCGCTGACCTTTGATAAGATATTAACATAATACAAACTTTGAAGGAGACCACTCACGGTGTTTAATGTATTCCTTGACATGCTGAAGATTTTTACATTTAAAACTTAGCCTCTACTCTAATCGTTTTTTTAATATAAGGCAAAATGCGTAAAAATGCGAAAATATTACCAATAAACGCGATAACTTCTTTAGGGGTATTAAGATTTTCTGTAAAATTTCAAAGTTCGTCGATCTTGAACAGTTTTGCAGTTTGAGGTAACTGTCATCGTTGATTTCTTACATTTGCTGAGATATGCGGACTCCTCTGGCTTTTCCATATCATTAAATTTGCAATATTCTGCTCACGAACAGATGCTTTCCATGTTAAATTCTGAAAGCATGCACATTGAATGAATTTAGGACGAAATTTCAAGAAATTAAAATTACTCCTTCATCCGATGTTAAAGACTTTTGTCGGGCAACGGATGACAGTGATTGTGAGAATACTTTGCCAGTTTCCTTAATGTTTGTTGACAATCCCGCATCCATGGCCAGAATAAACATGGATGAAGCGTTGCTCGACATCTAGCAATGAATTCCGCTCAAACCGGTGCTAGGGGGAGTCTTGAACTTGCTATGAGGTATGGGCAAAGCTCATTGTTGAAGGCCTCATGGTCACTTCAAGATGAAGAACAACAATAAAAGCGTTGTTCCATTGCTTTTTACCATGTATTTGTAGAAACTTTGTCTCATGTGTATTTACTCCATATCCCTTCATTGCTTATTACAAATTTCCATACAAAGCCTATGAAAAACCTAGGAAATGGACATTTCCTACCAAAATTTGAATTATTTGTATCTCAAAATCAAGCACATGAACCTATTATTTTTCGTGTTTGTTGTCCTACTTATTCAGAACATGTTTATGAAGTTATCATTATCTTCATCAAAGACGGCAACCTTAGAATTTACCTAATTCTGTTATATTTTTTGATTAAAGATTAAAAAGAATATTAAAATTTTGAAAATTCTAATGAAAGAGGGAAAAAACTCCAAAACATGTTCACAAATTTCTTTTCAAACGGTAGGTTGGTCTTGTCATACTGATCACTTTACACTGTCAGATGTTCCATATCTATAACCATTTTCGGGTTATTTTCCAAAACAGCAATTTACCCTTAATGTGTAAACTTTGTAGTAACGACAGTCATGTTGTTTAGTCGTCGGACTGCTCGGATACTATTTTGCAATTTTACTACATACACTGGTAGTGAATTGGCTCAGTTGTTTTAGAGGAGAATATTTTTGAAAAAAGTGTACGACAGACGGACGATGTACAACGGACGACAGATGCCAAATAGTGGCAATAGCTGACATGCATATGAGGTAAAAGTTTTATCAAGACAGGTCAAAATAAGCATAAAATGCCTGTTTAATCAACATCAATTTTCATTTGATGATTATCTGTAGGTTCCAACCATTTAACAGTTTTGGTATTGATCTCTCTGCGTAAAACAGAAACCAGTGACAGAAACAAAACAACCTTGTTCAAATTGGCAAATTAGTCTTAAAACACAGACACCGTTCAGGACATCACTGTAACAGATTATCAACTTAATACCTGAATTATATATACATAATGTGCGTACCATTAAAACTTCGCTGCATTTAGCCATTTCAATTAAATAGAAATATCAGACATTAAAATAATAATGCAACAGGAAAAAGATTGCAAAATCATTTATCATTTCAACAGTTCCAAGAAAATATTTTTGGGTATATAACTTAGAAAAATGCATTAAAACTTAACCTGAAGCAATATTCAGAAAGTTACCAAACAGATGAATAAGGAAAGTACCAAAAGAAGCATTTGTTCATGACAAGAACAAATAAAGGGATATCGAGTAAATGTACAGTGGACAAAATCTAAAGATTGAGCAAACGGAACAACCCTTTTATTCACAGCCCTTTCAGCTGCGTTAAGAAATAAATCTCTAGTAAGTGGATAAAATTGTAGTTAACATTTTTTATTGATAATAAATAATACAGTAACACAAAATAAGCATAACATTATATGATTTTTATAACAATAAACAATATACGTGGAATAAGTCATGGAAGTATGGAGAGCTGTTGTGGGGATATAGACACATTTCGGACGTCGAGAAAGAGCGTTCAGCTACCGTCAATCATATCAATAAATGATTTTATTATGTAGAAACTGGAATAAATTTTTATCAATAATGATTATGTAGTCAAAGGATACACCAGGAATTTATTACATATTGTTATATCTGAAACAAGTAATAATATTACAACCCTAAAATTTTGGTATATTTCTTATTTTATGAAAGCACATCTTAATTCATAACCTTTGTCATTTACAAGATGAACTATGGTATAACCTGCAACTACACTATATAAAATAATCAACGGATATGAAAAAAGATGTACATATGCGGAAAAATGGGATGAGAATATATTTCCACAATACCTTTTATCCATTTCATGGAATAGGTTTGGCAAGAAAGTGCATCGAATTAAGTTTATCTCATATTAGATTATTGCAACAAGACACTTGTAGACAAAAATACATGCATAATTTTACATTTAACAATAAGTGAATGGATAATTGTGAAATAGAATATTTGTATATTTGAATTTTCAAACAAATGAAATTATGTTTTATCATGGGATCTTTTTAGTGGAAACTAATCTGATCATGACAAAGTATATTTATATTAAAAGAACGCTTGATATCATTAAACTTTAAATTCAAGTACAAAAGTTGCATAATGATAGGTAGATTTTTTTTCATGCTGTACATTTCCGAAGACATGCGTATGCGTCTAATCAAATGGACACGCTCCAACATTAAAAATGCATTCAGAACAACGTGCTAGAGGAATGCCTGAAATAAATGCATGATTTTCAAAATATCATAATCGTAGACTAGGTGATTCTACAACATGAACTGTGGTCGAATTTGATTATAAAGTACATAATAATTAGTTAAATGCGAAAGTAACCAAAACTCTAAAAGTATGGAAGACTTTCACCTTTTGAAAACACTTGAAAATAAATCGATATCCAACTAAATAAATTACCTTAAGGCGAATTAAATAGCGCTGTGTAAAATATAAAATAAACCAACATGAACTATTTGTGTGGATTTTAAAATCTAACCCTCCATTACTTCATCCATTGTGAATAACAGGTTTTACACTATGGCGTAGGCGTATTTAAAATAAAGGGTCAAAACGATGACACATGTACAAATGAACAGAGAAATGAATATCATGATCATCGTACGCAAATCTAGGCTCACTGCGGTTTATTTTCAAAACCTTGCACCTTACAGAGTCTCTAATACTTTTACTTGAAATCTTAAAGTTGCCCGCAAATCATCATACTTGAAGACGTATTAGAAGAGCCGACATTCAACAATACAAAGTTTAATGCGTCTCCTGTATAAAAAAAATCAAGAGACCTTTGTATTGTAAAATTCGAACAATTGATTATTTCATATATGTTGAAGTATTACAACATACATATTTTAGCAAATATCATTCAGATCCTGAGCCATTTGAATTTAAATGGAACATTCCTAAAAACTACTGATATCAAGTAAAACAAATATTAGATTAAATGCATTTTGCGCACTGAAAATATTTAAAGTAATTCAATAACGAATGTATATAGCACGCATCTGGTACCACCTTTCATAAAATATCAAATGTTCACAATATCAACAAATGAGTTTGAGATTATAACTAGTTTACCACTATTTTAAAACGATATGTTTGTGGAACTGCCATAATCCTTTGCGTTTTTCATGATTTGGTAATGAAGCCAACCTAGAAGATAAATAACAATGGTAATGTTATAATTACAATCAACTGACTAGTTCGGTGAAAATATCATATAAATGAAACACATGCATTGTCATTTATACCATAATGGCAGATATGATCCTTTATTCACATCGAGTAGGATGGTTAATGCAGCCAAATTCGAATAAACACTAGAATGAGGTTTCTTATGTCGTATTGGCATGACCATATACAATATGATAGACGCGCTTGTGTTTTTGATTGTTATTGTAACCACAATAGCACGGATATTAACGTAAGCAATAAACTTTGTTTGCCTACAGGAAAAACATTAGCATTATGCATTTTCAATGTTTATTCAAAGGTTTTCATTGTTATTGATGACAGACTTCAATATTTTGTTATCTACATTTCAATTTGCTATTGCGATTTATCATTTTTGCATTGGTGTTATAACTACTTTAATTTCGTTCATGCGAATAATGAGTAGATATATATCATAACTGTGTATCACCTAATTTAAATCCACTATTGTCATATTTTTTATCACCCGATTTCAGTTCAATATCACGTGATGTCTGTAAAATTTCAGTTTTATTTTTTCGATCTGTCTTTGAAACCGACACTTCAGATTCCGTTTCAGTGTCCGTATTCACTTCTGACGGAACACAGTCTGCTGTGTCGTAAATATTTTCAGTCTGTTGCTCATTAACATGCTCAATTATTGCTGTTGTTTTATTTGTATTCATTCTTGGAGAATTTCGTGCTACTTGCATAGCCGGTGGCCTCATTTCGCCAGGTTCTAATTGGTCACTTATTATGTTCAATATTGGTTCTGCGTAACTGTTTCTATTAGACCAGGATCCTAGGTCTGGCAGTGAAAAATCACTGTTTGTCCGACTCATTTTTCCAATGCTACGGAACCAAGAGCTACGCTTGTCATCCTCTGAAATAGTATTTAAACTTGTCCGAGACTGTCCCATTACTGATCTGAGAAGGGAACCCCATTTATCTCCTGAACTGTCGTGTGCCTTTGCAGATTTCGCAAGCCTGTGCCATTTATCTTTGATAGCTTCAGCTTTAGTCAAAACTAAGTCCTTATTTTGTTCTAAAGCCTCTCTTGCTTTCTGTGCCTTTTTACTCCTTTTTCCACTACCTTTACTACCCTTTCTGTCCCTACTACCCCTTTCCGATTTACTTATTTGATTTCCGTCTTTTTCTAAGTCTTTGGCAAATTCTAGGAAATTCTTCAGGAATTTTCCGCCTAGACTACCAGACTGTGGCCCATGGCGTCTTTTGTTTCTCGTCAGTTTAATTACCGTTTTCCTGCGTTTAATTTTTGGAGAATCGTCTTGAGTTACACTACTGTCTTCTTCGCCATCGCTTGCAATGGTCGAAATTGAACGCGTGTCGTCATCATCTTCAAATCGCTGCATTTCTTTAACTAGTTGCACCTTACTAGAAATATCCATAGATGTAATTTCATTCTGATTCGGCTTCATGCAGTTGACCTCTGTTGACGCCATAATATGCAAAAACGTACCAAGACGATGGAAAATCATGGCAATAAACTGTATTAAAAGAGCAATTCCGAACACAGCCATGAAAAATAGTGATATTGGTTCGAGATTAAGACCTTTGCCTGTCGACGTATCTTTACACGGGAGGGGAATTGCTAAACCAGTATCCAGATTTATGGCATTTGAATATTGCAAACTAAAGATAATGATTATAAACAAAGCATTTAGCATGAAGAACATCATACTGGCTTTATTCCGTAGTGTGACAAGGTCATCGGCCATTTTTTTCTGTTGTTGTTTGTCTGTCTGGAGCGGGTATAAATATTGTCGTATTAAATCTTTCCAGAACTGTTTTTCTTCTTTGTTTATATAACGAATTTTTCCATGTCCAATATCGGCATCATGAATCCAAAATGGTGTATCGTCTTCATGTGGAAGAGCTTTTTGATGAAATATGGGGTTATCTGAAAAAAAGAATAGAAATGCATCTGTCATAAATTTTTCCCACATATAAAAAACTTAAACGCAAATTAAAAAAATCACATTTTTTTAGTAAACATGCACTTCATCTCAGCTTATCGATAATCAAAAGTACCACAAATATCCACAGCATGATCTTCCACGCAAAATGCAGACGAATTCAGGTAGGCCGTAAAGAGTGTGTTCTATTCCTCCAAATATGTTGTACAATATTTTTTTTTATTTTTACTAAATTGCCCACAAAGCACAAATTTGCTTGGCGCAACCCTAAATCATTTTTTTTATTTTGATAATAATTTAGAACTAAAGGAATGAAGTGTATATTTAGATTCATATTGTCAAAAACTTAAATACAATATAGGACCAAAATGTGAAGACTCAAAATAAAAAAGACAAAACAAAGGGCAACTGAAGATATAATGCGAAGGTAATAGTAATGAATAATTTTCTTATTTAGGAAACATGCTTGTTAGGCTTCAAATGTCGATATTCTCGGGTTATATTCATATAGATTGGGTTCATTCTTACAACAAAATGTAATGATTTAATCTGCACTGAAGAGACATAAGGTGTCGAAATGCGCATATGCAGAAACTAAATTCACAGTTACTTCGGTTTTTTGTTGTTTATTATCACTGGTTTGATGCCTTTGCTGCTAGTCCCCGAGGGTATTCACCAACCAAGTAGCCAGTACTTTGGGTCTGGCCCAAAAACCAATTTTATTTTTAAAAAATTGCAATATCTTCATACAAGAATATTTTGTTAAAATCTAAAGAGTATCTCCCCTTGCATAGCTCTGTCCATAGCTAATTTTGGCTTTCCTTTTTATATGCTATTGGTAATTTGATCTCTTTCAGCTTTTACACTGAGTTTGAGTTATGAATGTTTTGATTTGTTCTGCACTGAAGAGACCTAAGTTTTCTAGAAGAGAATTTTCTTTTAATTTCATCAAAAAAAAATTCTCTTGTATTCTATTTTTAAATTTTTTAAATTATTTTTTGTTTGCTTGTTTTTTATACATTTTAATAGTTTTAAGGTAAAAGACAGATGATTATTATGCAGTCAGTTTTAATAAAACCTCATTATAAAGCTACCAATTAAATTACTGCGTTATAAAGGGGTTTCGCGTGACACTTATACTGAATGGAAAGGCAAACCCGTTGGAAAAT
>MJUU01034200.1:73293-140980 GCA_002080025.1 Modiolus philippinarum
TGTGTTTTACCATGTATTTGTAGAGATTTTGTCTCATTTGCATTTACTCCATATCTCTTCATTGTTAAATTAATATAATCAATTTTGTCATATAGGAAAAGATTAAAAAAGATAACAGGAAACACCTTCAATGGCCGAAAAAACACAGTAACATGCCACAAAGTAACAAGGAACTGCACAATAAAAACACCCAAAATAAAAATACAAAAGACAAACGTAAACAACGATATAAACTCGGGAAAGCAGTAGGGTGAAACCGGTTTATGGGTACCTAAACCTCCCCTTTCTCTGTCCCGTTTCCCTACAGTATAATAAACATACGAATAAAATTAAGATTTGAAAAATATCTTTTATATATTTTTAAGTTCGTGTTTTACTTATTTCAATTTCACCATGGTGGTGTCCACATTAAACATACAGATGTATTCGTTTTATAAATATTATAAACACTGTATAACAGATTATAAATATTAATATACGAGCTACATTTATACTATATAATATGCATGAACTCTAAATACCCCATCCAGTAAAAAATAATGCAATTATAATTCTGCAGATGGCAATCTCGAAAAATTAAGGCTCCGTTGCAAAAAATATCATAAATACTTCACTGACTGTATGACGGGTGCTGTATGCAGGGCAGGACAAGCTTACCCTTCCAGAACATCTGATATCACACTGTTATTTTTAGAGTTGGTGCTTTAGTTTTAAGTGTTCTGTTTGTGTGTTTTGCGGGTGTGTAGTGTCTTTGGTTTTCTGTCGTCTTCCGTCTGGTGTTCTTACTTTTGCCTTGTTTCTGGACTTTGATCTATGTAATCTTGTGCTTTGTTCCATAGGTATTCTACTACTGTTGGATAGATAAATAAGAGAGAACCGAACCGTCAATCCAAAACGAATAATCCAAGGACAATGGCAACATGGAAAGAAAAAAAACAAAGACAGAGACACAACACCAGTACTGTACAGAAAAGAAAAAATGAAGACACATACACTTAAAGATGAACAACACGGACCCAATAAAAATCATGGGTGAGGACAGGTGTACCGAAAGAGTAAGCATCTCCTGCTTCTTATAAGACACCCGCCATGTTGAACATGTCAAATCCGGTAGTAAAGTCAAAACCGTGAGAGGAAACAACGATTAAGCTTTACAGGGAAAGATATGTTGTCATCTGGGAATCAGATATCCCATAGCGGTCCACAAGATCTAGATGTCGACCGTAATACTTCTGAAGGGATGACTTCAAGCTTTGGGTAACAAACCTTGTTGAAGTAGCCTATTTGTGAGCAATCGGGCTCTATCAAGGAAATCATTGTATCGAACACAGGCTCTTGAATAGCGGATGAGCTGGGAGATGTAAACTCCGTATGCCGGCGCTGTTGGGATGTTGCTACAAAAAAAAGGAAGTTGACTATTTGGAAAAGTGAAGTCATTGCGTTTGTCGTACAACTTAGTTTGAAGTCTACCTCTGTTGTCAATTTCAAGATGAAGGTCAAGAAATCACAAACTAAGCATCACTTAGTTTGACTTTAACAAATATTTAATTGTTTGCCTGATATATATCATACTTACATCGTACTCCTGGCTCAATTTCCTTCTTTTCACTGAGTTGTCTTTTGATTTCTTCAGGGTCATCAATCTTTTCATTTTCGTCGTCGTCTAAGGCATGTTCCTTTTTTGAATTCATTATTGCCTTCTCTAGTGTTTCTAATTTATTTAAAACTTCAATGAATTTCTTCTCTGTATCATCACCCTTTTCTTTGGGACAACACAGACATTTGAACAAGTTTCCGAATGAAAATGCATAGTCACTGGTTTCGTCGGAGTTTTTATTTGTAAATTTACTCAAAATGGCGGCGATTTTACCCTCTGGCTTTGTTTCCTTTGGTTTTGCTGGTGCTGCTGCAACTGCATTCTCTCTGGTACCCCATGACACGACATGTAGGTTACATATGGAGTATATCATTAGAAGCATAGACATGCTAGGTATCGCTAAGAAGTATAAGGCGCCATGCAAGAGGCAGTAAAATTCTTGTGGATGTAAAATGGCTGATACTACGAAAGTTCCCACGATAAATATCATAAAAATAGTCGTAGGCGAGCAAATTCCTTCATGTTTCATCTCTAAACCAAGTCCGACTATCACCACCATCATCACTAACGAGTATAACAAGGAAAGGACTCCAGCAAGAAGAAGCTACAAAACAAAGAAAAATATGTGTTCAGATGAAGTTACGTTTGAATGAGGCAAATATTTTAATTCAACTCAAAATTTAAATTGCCAAGATCCGCCACTATTCATGTAAATTCATGTAATCTTTGCGATTTTAAGTTGTCTATGCCATTTTTTATATGATTACATAGGTCAGTAAATACCCATGAAGTGTGTCATTTTCTGTGTTTCTTTTATATCATTTCTTATAATGGTTTCTCTGTTTGTTTAGGTCCATGGAAATATAGATAAAGTAATTCAAAAAACTTAAAATGCAAGATAAACTCATCCGAAGTTCTACAAATTGCTGAATACTTTGATATACATTAAATCCTGTTCGACACAGCGTTATACAAATATATCTATATGTATAATTATATCAGTTAGCAAAAAATTTCGAAAATGTTTTGAAATATAAGACGTCAAAATTTTGACGGGATACAGTTTTCTCTAGAGTTTTCCTTCATTTTCCATTAGCTGTTTATATGCCTTAATATATATGAAAATAAAATTGGAAATTGATAAAATATTGCAGATTGTCTATTTTATGCATGTAAAAGTGACCTATAACAAAGAAAATATGATTCATGTGCAAAAGAAATTAACCCTGTTTGAGTGGATAAAACCCGAGGATATCAAATGCTTCTAAAATCTGACGCTAGTACTCCCTTAAACAGGAATCCAACTGAACTTAAACAAATCAATATCAAAACGTTAAATGCACAAATACATTTACAGCTGAACTCTTTTTTGTCGCTCATCTTTTCATAAGGAAGAAGGACATATTTTTTGTTCGTTGACAAACTTTGCTTATAGTTGTATGGATTAAGTTATTGTTATTGTTAAAAAATCATGTGAGTTTGCTTTTCAAGGAAAACCAGTATTCAAATTAATGCCACCAATCGATTAATTTGTAACGGTTTGGTAAGTTTTTATTGCAATTATAGTGTTTAAATGCTAACTCTATAAAGACACTCCAAATTTATGTCCTGTCTTTATAACAAAGAAATAAGAAAAAATGAATTTCTACTATTATTATTTACCTGCCATTTACTTTTCATCGTAAAGCAAACCAGAAGAAACAGGAATAGTGGGAATAAGTTGATCAGTAGTGATGTAATCAAATCTATATGAAATGCGCTGTTTAATGCACCAACAATGAGAAGAAAAATAGTTCCTGGTGTAACCATTGACGACAGGAAGAGAAGTAGCTGGTAGGCGATGTAAAGGAAGGATATGTTTTCATTGAGCCTTATAACATTTCTCCAATCCATCAAAAGATCCATTATGTTTGCCATGGTAGAAGGAGACCAACGTCTGCGCTGGTTGTAAAACTCTCTAAATCCTTCCGGTGCATAGGTCAAAGCGTCAGCTGCAGCTGAATACTCCACTCGATATCCCTGTTGTAGTAAAAGGGTACATAACCAACGATCCTCACCTGAAATGCGGAAATTCATGGATAAAAAACAACCAGACAGATATTTTGCATTAAGCCAATATATAGTAAATATGGAAATTTTCGAAGGAATTTTATTTTTGCGTTAAGGGATGATGGGCGAGAATAAAACTGTCGCGAATATTTTGATACCTAGTTCGATAGGGAACTGCGAATGCAAGACTGTGTGTGCGAACTGACATTTATACTGAAAATTGCTAAAAATGACATGCAAACAAATTCCAAGTTTACAGTATAGACGAGTTTCCAATTGATGAATTTTCCTGGAAAATATAGATTTTTTGACGTCACAATGATATGTGACCCAATTTACTCCGATTGACCCCAGGTCAATCGGGGTAATTCATTCATAAAAAGAAATTGGAAATTCGTCTATTTATTTTGCAGAATGAACCGTCTACCAGTTAATGGGGTGCTATGGTTTTATCTAATTGTCCTATAAATAACATAAGATGTTTTAGATTCAATCATTACGTCCCCATTTTGTTAAAAGGTTATAGCTGACTTCGGTTTGCAGTTAAAAGAAAAGATTTTGGCAATTGTAACTGAAATACCTTGATCAAACTGGACGTAATGTCTTGCTGCAGATGATAACGTTGTGTATTTTCTCATTACATTATCATCCATTAAAGCTGATGCTCTGAACAAGGAGAAACATCCAGGGCTACATAACACACATCCAATCATGTGTTCTGTTGCCTTCTGTAGCCAATGACTGACGGCATACTCAAATTTCTGATACCAAATCATTGGACCTGTAAGTAATACTTTCAACATAAAAAGGGTTGGTTCTACATCAAAATTCTAGTAATCACCTTTGCTTCTTCAAAAACATTGGGATAGTAAGTTTATTCAAGATTTTTGCATAAAAAATAAAGAAAATAAAGCAAGCTAACAACAAAGCTTTGTACAAGGGAGCCACTCCTTAGCTTTCAATGAAATGTTTTGAATATTTAGAAAAATAAAATCGAATTTATGTGTCAATTAAACAGCACTAGATCAACAGTCTACCACTTATGACAGAACTGTTTTACACTTCTACTTCGTGTTAAGTTGCTTCTCTTATCACTTCATATTATTGTTTGAATTGTCCTTTCTCTTTACCCTCTTTTTTATGATAATTTGAATCTCATGATTTTTTTAATGATGTAGCTTTGATTTTTTCCTTACTAACTCCTTATTAAATATTCTGTTAATATTATTTCGAAATTTTGTTCATTGAATTACCTGTTCCAATAGGATGAATACGCCCACATGCTGCTCCAACCTTCTCATTTTTACGCATTCTGTCTACTAATAGCTGAACAGCTGAAGGTTTAAAGTCAACATCTCCGTCTAGAGCAAGTATGTACGTGTTATCTGCCAGTGTTTGTTTTCGTCTTGCATCAAGAGGTTCTGACAGAAGTTTATAACCAAGTAAATAGTACATGTACATTACCTGAAAGAAACAATATTATAGGAATTATGAAAAAGAAAGGAAATGGGGTAAATGTCAAAGAGACAACATCCCATATCCAGGTTAAAACGACCCAAAACAAAACAGGTTAAAACGACCAAAAACAAAACAGGTTAAAAACAACGGCAGAAGAATACCGAAGGAACAAAGGGGTGAAATTCACAAAAAATCGAAGTCCAAAGACAGGGCAAAAACGAGAACACAGAAAACAATAACGTTAGACACAAAAACAATAACGGTAGACAGATACAAAGCACAGAAACAGAAATTACAACATTCAGAACAAAGGCACTCACAGTGTGAACTCCAGTGAAATGATCCAAAACAAATGTCCATATTTATAGCATTGCTTTTATACTTTCTATAAACCAATTCAAAAGATATAAAATTGGAAAATAATTGCAACGCAGAGTAGACACTCATTTTATACTGATAACCAGATATAACTAATCAATCAAATACAATCGATCACGTACCAATAAAAATCAAACGGTAATCGATTGATTAGTTCGACTAATCCAACATTTATAGATCAAACTCTCTGAGGAGTTTGACCGATAATGTTGTTTAGAAACTTGTGATCGAAAAATGATCACTGAAATTTTCCAGCAACTTCAGACAATGTTTAGTACCACCAGTAACAATTATGTTTATTGGTTAGTCAAAATATAATAAAACAATTCATATGGCATATGTTAATGTGGAATTGTTGAACAACTGATCATTAATCAATCAGAAATCGATTACAAATTTATAATCAAAATCATCGATCAAACTCCTCAGAGAGTTTGATCGATAAATGTTCGATTAGTAGAACTAATCAAATGATTACCGTTCGATTTTTATTGATAAGTGACTGATTATCAATTTGATCGATTAGTTAAGCCTGGTGATAAGTATGATTTGTTCAAATACTTAGCCTGGAAAAGAAAATATCTAGTCATCAGTTGGATGTGAGTCACAAAATATTTATTCACCAAGAAATTGTTTATTATTCAAAGGCTTAACATAATTTTTTTTGCAATGTGTAATCAAAAAATTTAAATTGCAATGTTGTATGGCGATCTTTTTTTTTTAAAATTGTGTTATATATCTTTGGCGTGCAAGAATAATTTAATGTCAACAAAAATAGAGAAACAAAATTAAAGTGGCAATAATATAACTGATTTGTGCTCACAGAAAATTAATTTTGAAATCACCAATAGTTCTTTGAACACATTTTTTGTTCGAAACGAACACTTAAACGTATGAACGTCAATATACCTGGCTCCACCTCTTTTTATGTCTGATCTTTGCCTTGTCTTTCAGATGTGTCTGTAACTTGTTGTTTCCTGGTAACGTCCACTCAAGTCTTCCTCCATATGGCGTCGGATATTTAGTTGGCGGTGGAATTTTTACATTACAACGGTGAACTTTGCTAAAAATAATAAATGTAAAACAGCAAATTAGAAATTACAGAGAATAAAAAACATCGATAATAGGCGGGTCCACAATGTAATTGGGGGAAGTATAGATCCTTTAAAATCCTAACAAACGAAATAAGCCAAATTATATTAGCACATTCAAAAGAAATGTTGGTTCATACATACCGAAATATTACATAGATAAGTAGCAGATAGTTTTAAAATAACAAAATACCAAGATTGCAGGATATCAATTTGGGTTTCTGCTGATGGTCATTTTGACAATTTATGTCTATTGAAATATTAATCGGAAATACAAAATTCCCACATGAAATGACATCTTAAATTCTTTTTCTCGACCAACGTATGAATCTTAGTATTTTACGAAGGTGTATAGAGTAAATGAACAAGAGACCATAACATTTTACGAAAGAATATGGAGTAAATGAACATGAGATCATATAACATATGTTAACTCCAACTGCAATAATTTTAATGATTTTAATAAATGTTTACTTCATAAAATGCCCGTTCCAAGTCGGGAATATGACGGCTTGCCAAAAATGTTTTGTGTCGGATTGTGTTCATCTGATTCAGTCGAATGTTATACGGATTTTCCTTACTGGTCTCTTCCTTTGATCGATTCGCACTTATTTATTATGCAATACATTTTAATGAGCTGTATGGACATTTCGGATATTAATTCCTCTTCAGCAGCACTAGAACCCAAAAAATAAAACCCAACATTAATGTTGGGTTTATAAGATCATTACGCAACACAACACATACCTAGCAGCAACATCAAGTACTCTCATCAGCTGTTTGACGAAACTGTTTACATGGTATTCATATTCGTCGTCATCATGAGCTTCAAATGCATCGTCGAAAAATATATGAGCTAAAAAATAAACATAAATGCAATCATTAATAATAATTACTGAACACGATTTCTTTTTCATATACCTCCTGGATAAAAATAGTTAATACACTTAAACTATCTTACTCCGTATGTTGTGTATATTCCACAGTCCGGGATAAATATATAATATTCTAGCTTAGGACTTAATTAACAACACAAAATATTTAGAAATCAATACGATGCATTTAGTTGTAAGAAAAATATATTCTAATTATTTGTTTCTTAGTCTTTTTTCATTTTTTGCATATAAAACAGATTTCATGTAAAGAATTACTGAACCAACTTACCTTCAAATTCATAGTAATCTGGGTCAACAACATCGAAAAATTTCTGTGCATTTTTCCTTGCACACTGATCATTGTCCAATCTGCAAAGAAAAATTTACAACTTGTAAATTCGTTTGAAACGTAAAGCAGAAACTTTCATTAACCAATCAATCGGCATGCTTGTGTATATTCATATATTTTGTACAGGATTTGAGCAAAATACACGCTTGAAGCGATTCCATTCCGTTTAAACGCAGTAGCTTTATAGCATTAATATAGCAAAGATGATATGAAACACTTACAACGGCCGAAATTACAATAACATGCCACAATCTACCGGGTAACTGTACGAGAAAAACAATAAAGACAAAAGACATGAATGTAACTAGTCGTTTTTTAAATGGGCATGAATGAAAAGACTAATTTAAAGCGTCTCTATTTATGTCTGTTGGTTTCATCCAGAGTACACTCGTTCACATTGTATTCATATCATAGTGATAAGCGTTTGCGTTTAACCAGAGGTAAAATTAAGAGTTATTTTGATATTTGTTTTTGCGGAAACATACTTTTATTCCTTACCTGAATAATGATTGTAATATTTGTTTCATTTCTTTTTCAGTTTCATGCCACATGGTAGCACACACGTATATTCTTGGAGTTGTATCCTTCTTAACTGATGGTCTAGTACTACTGAAGAAGCCAACTTCTGTTTTAGAAAGTGGGCTGTCTGGCATAAAATTCAATTTGTACTGAAAATAAAATAAAAATTGAAAAAAAACTTCTGATCTATTTAATGGACCGCTTGCTATAAACTTAGACGTGTACTGAAAAAATAATCATGTATCATAAATTTTGGTTAGAATTGAAGCACAAATTTCACAAAGGACGGTAGCACATTGTCAATTGATAATTTACCACTGAAGAGACATAAGTTGTCGAAATGCGCATATGCAGAATTTAAATTCACAGTAACGTCGGTATTAAGTTATTAGATTATTATTTTGTTTCTGTCAAAAAGATGAACATTAGTTTCAGACAAAAATAAACACGCTTGAATATAAAATTTCTTTCCTTTACTTTAAGCCAATTATCGAATTTTAAGAAAAAGGATCATTTAGAAAAAAAAGCAAACAAAAAAGATTTTTTATTCTATTGTGCGTTTTGACCCTCTCTGTTTGATGTGCGTCTTTTATTGTGATGAATTCAAGACAGTAACATGTATGAAGATAATATTTAATAAATTTTGAAATTTCGATTAGGATCAGATCGTAATTTTTGCCAAACTGTAACCAGTCATTCTGCTGATTGTCGCATCTTATCAAATGTTTGAGAAAATGTTGATTTCGTGGATCGTCGTTGCCATTGCTATAGTCGAATTACAAATGATATCCAACGAAATTTATAATTCGATTAATTTAATGCTAGGAATGTCTAAACGAACGAATTTATATTTATTCAAAAACAGAAATAAGTATATATTAACAAATTAACAATTATTGATTGACATGCAATAATTTTGGAAGATCTTCGGAAAGGAATATAATATAAATTATAATTATTATTGTGAGACAAATCAACCAATAAGAAGGGTAAAGGGTCCACATTTTATTTGTTTTAATAATGAAATAAGCAGACTTGATATGTAAATGTTATGTTTTCGGAATAATTTCAATGATTAAACACTCTTATATTTATCAAGTGCAATGTAAACACTACCTTTTCTATTTGATAGTCGACCTTACCAGTAGGTGTAACATGTCACTTTTACAAATACTCCTAGATACGTTAGCGTTTTTGTGGAATTAATGTTTCTTAAATCAACTTCTTCGTTATCAGTGTCTTAAAATGATACACTTCGAGATTAATTGTTTAACATTAAGAAATTATTTGCTTTCTTAACGATTATACTTAGTTGCATCGGACCCTTCATTTAAAAATAAAGCTAGAATTATGAAATGTTTTTTTCTATTCAGTAGGGTATAATAAAAGAAACATTTGGTACATTTTTTTGCAAAAGATTAATAGAAAGATGGTTGACGTTAACGAGGCTATATATCTCCAACTTTGTGGTTCCAATTGGTAAATAATTATGAGATAAGCTATCAATAAACAATTCATATCATTCGTGTTTTGTATGAATTACCGTGATTGGGGATGTTATATTCTGAAATTTCCCCTTTTCTCATTTTTGCTTCGGTATTCGTTTTAATATATGAGTATTGATTTTATGGTCTTGAAAATAGTTTGATTTTATTTGCACTGAAGAGATATAAGTTGACCTATCTGCAGAAACGAAATATAAAGTTACTTTTGTCTATAAGAATAAAGGGATATTTGTTTTGAACGTTGGTTTCCCTCTGGTAGTTAGTATAAACCCTTCAACTATGTGACACAAGCTCATGATGAAATCAAAGTCGTGTATTTGTCAATTAACCCTATACCAGATATGTTGTTTAGGGTGCAAAGTTGAAAGCAAATTCTGTAAAATATTATTTTTTCCAGCTCTATGTACAAGTACCTTTTCGGAACCCCTGAAATCTCTGTCTCTATCGTCACGTCTTCTGTTTAACATTAATGATTGTTCGAGAAACATCCCACAATAAAGGGGCTGCACAAACAACCTACAACAAAAATTCGTAAAATGGAGAGTAAATAAAATCCTTATTGTAACTTCTTAGAATAAAACGTGGATCAATGCTTTTATTTTTGTGCTTAAACTTGATGTATTGTTTTTACCTTTTTTGCAAAATGCTTTTGTCAAATTTGAGATTAATACATGGATATTAAGCTTTACACCGGTTACAAATAACGTATTGCAATTTTTACGGATTCTTTGGGTACATTTTGAAGTAAAATAAAAGAGACAGTGATTATACATTCAACAGGGATCAAGATTATAGATATGAAAGTATGAAATGAAAAGTGTTGCAACGAGTCGAGAAAAAAAACTTAAAGAAAACTTCAGAAAATATTTCATTTGACAGACAGATCACTCGTGGAATTTCTCCTATCAATTACTACATTCTTCATATTCAGCAATGTTTTATTGTGTTACTGATATTGTTCCATATCTAATTCTTAATGAGACAACGGCTGTAGAATACCGAAGGAAGAAGGGAAGCGAAGACCACAAAAATCGAAGTCCAAAGACATGGCGAAAACGGCAACAGAGAAAAACAAAGACAAAAGAAGGACGTGAGACAGCTAGAATGCAATAAAAAGACGACATTTTAGAAATAAGGCACTCATAGTGTGAACTCATATAAAATCGGGAGTTACATTGGGTGCTCCGGGAGAGTAAGACAGTAAATCTTATCAGAAACAAATTATCTTCTTCAGAACATAAACTGAACAATTAAAAAATAATTTCCGGCGAATTGTTCGATAACGTTGGATAAGAATATTTGAAGGTGAACAAAAAAGAAGTTATAAAATATATCAGTTCTGTACGTTTACTAAAGCAAAATTAATAATGCGAAAAACAGAGCTGCGGACGCTACCTGTAAATGTAATGCTAGCGTGATTTAATTTTTCATTTTTGCTTCGAATCCATGAAAAAAAAAGTAATTTTACCATAAAATCTCAACAAAAATCTTCATGTCTACAACAAGAGAATGTGATAAGTATAGAAAAACATTTCTCCTTCCAAATTTTTTACAGGTATGTAGGATTTGGTGAAAAAAATTATATTTTAAGGCTTATTTGCTTTATGTATTCCAAAAAAAACCTAAGCATTGTTTTAAAATTAGAATTATTAAAAAGATTTGTTTTATCTCTCTTCTTTCTCGCGAATGTTATTTCAGAATATCTTGAATCTCGTTTATAGATAAAACAACTGCGACTATATAAGGAAGACTATAAAGGCATTCGAAAATTGACTTGTGCCTTCAAAAGTATGAAAAAATTATTTAAAAATGCTTGACTTTGCAGCTGGTGAGATATATGCCAGACGTTTCGTTTTGAAATGTTTATATCTTTCATTTGCTTTATGGAGTAATGTTTATCATTTGAGGGGTAGGATGAGGTTAAGGGGCATAATTCTTAAAAATCACCTGTATGTTTGCTTAAAACATTTTCATAAATATATCCCAAGCTTCAAAGTAACATAGATGATATAAATTCTTTTTTCACATCAATGCATAAAAAGAAATAATGAAACTGTACATTTCAAGCACCTTCCTGATTTAAATACTTATCTCCCTTCACCAAGGACTACTACCTCAAACCCTTATTTATTAATATTTTAGATAGTCTGATGGTCAATTTTAAACATGCTACACCTGCCATATGATTTAATGTTTAGAGATAGCACTTAACTTAAAAACAAAATATTATGATAAAAAAGAGAGTGACAAGATCCAAAGAAAATAGAAACGTTTGATGAAATCTAAAAAACGAAAGAATAAAAAAAGCAAATTGCGTGGAATTGCCAGAAATTCATTATCGCCTCTTTCTCATATGAAGTGGCATAATGGTATATATTTGAAATTAATGTACCAAAAAGATTTTTTATTTATAATTTAAATAACTGGTAAAATTTGACAGTTTCTGTGAAATAAAAGAATGATTTATATTAATTACATTACTTGTATATTTTCTGATATATAAGCAATCGAACATGATTGTTTATAGCCTATTGTTTCCTTTAAAGCCCTTTTTACAGTTTTTGGAAAGATTGTACTCGAAGGACACCGAGAACGAAAAACATTTTTTGTTGCTACTGTTAAAAAATGTACCCTTCCAGATTGCATTTAGTTAAGTTTGGTTCTTGGTGAGCAATACAACATTAGTGAGCAATACAACGTATTTTAACAAATGACTGTAAAAAAATTATCGTAACCTATCAAAAATGTATTCAGGTTGCACGTTCGGTTGCTGAATCTTTTAGCTAAATGTAAAAAAAGTCATTTAGATGTTTGTTAGGATAGTTTAAAACAAATGACATGCATTTAAAACAAAGCACCTTATAGAACAGTTTCTAGACGATGTAATGCATTTGCCAAATTAGAATGTTGATAGATTAACTCACGAGAAAATGACCATACTCCTTTCAGAAGGGAAATGTTGGCCACAGCAAGCAATGAACCAATAGATGTCTCATATAATATGTAAAACAATTTGCTAAAATCAGAAAAAAAATGAAGATAATCCTCATATGATATGAGATACATATACTAACCTCTCGGTTTGAACCAGTCTTTCCACCCTTGGTATCCATATATGAAATGTGACCCACATAAATGACAACCACCATCCTATTACTATTGGAAGGAAATAATCCTCAATTAAAGTTTTTAGAAAATCGTAGGAAATGCCATGCAGATCACAAGTCCAATAGAGGTAATCTGGCATTAAAGGTCCTGTCTGTCCTCCAGATTTCCAAGATTCACAGCTAGCCATGAGTAACCCAGCCATAATGGGAGCAACCAGCATCAACGGCAATGCAAAACTGGTAACCTGCAGCATAATTTTGCATGCAGTTTTCGAAAATGTGTAGCAGAGAAGGCATGAAATCACTTGCACTATACAGACCCAGAATGGATCTCGAAAATATTGGGTCCCTTGTGTGTTTGACACATACAATGGATATACCATATGTGGACAATCTGTAACATTATTGTTTCCATGGTAAAACAGGACTGAAAGACACGATGGTTTAAATGACGTCATAAGTGCCGTCATCAGTAGAAGCGTCAAAAATATTTTCCAGAAACTGACCACTACATATATTTTTGTTCTCATGCGACGAATGCTTCTTTTCAGTTCTTTAAGTTTAGTACCAACCTTTCCTAAGTTTGTGTATTTATTCACATAGTTCTCCCACCATCCTAACGAAATCAAAAATAACGAGACAATAATGGCCCATGATTCTTCATTATTTTCACCTTTGGTTATGTTAATTATAGGCCATAATATTAGAATGGATATTTGAAACACTAAAGCTAAAATGTCAGCCAATAATATATAAAATTTTCTCCCCCTTTCTCCTTGAGAGTCAAAAATCTTCAGTAATGACGGTATGAATGCAACTCCAAAGCACAGAAACAGACCTCTTATGGAATCCACTGTCGGGAGTACGTAAAATCCGAAAATACTAAGTCCGAGTGAATGCAGTGTTTCAACTCCCAAAACCTGTAAAAAAGTCCAAATATGGTCATTAATAAAACTTTCAAGTATTGTGGAACTCAAAAGAATGTTGAAAACAATCAATACTCTGATGCAACAAAAAAGTTCAGGAAGTTGCAACAAATCTGAGTATTAGATGTCGCAATATATCAAACTGTTTTCTAATATCCTGAGAAATTTTCAAACGAACTCGACTACAAAATATCAAAATACTTCTGAGAATACGGACTAGAAATTACCACATGATTATATCAAATGCTTAGGTTTTGCATTGCTAGTTCTTTCTAATTTATGTTTGACATTTTTAACAATAAGTTTGAAAGCCTCAACGAAATATGGCTGCATTTGCTTGTAATATGAAGGAAGTAAGTAATTGTAATGTGTTACTGTTCTACCGATAGATCGCATTGTGAGTTGAATGTCTTCTAAATTAGAATCTATTAACCTATCTAGTTGAAAAGTTATATTGGGAAAAAAAGCTATTTGTCCTCCGTTGTTTTTTTTTCAGTTTTGTTGCTAAACTGAAGTTGTAATTATTGCAGCTGCATTTGTGTGTAATGTAAAAATATAAGTGACGTTAATTCTCGCATTTAATGTGTCTACCCGCCAAAATTTGCAATATTTCAGTCATACATTGCATTAATACAGTTCATCTGCATAGCATCAATGTGGAGTTTTGTTCTACATTCCAAGCAAAATAAATATATCTGAGCTTTCTTTTTTTCAGCAACAGCATCCTTGACTTATCAAAAAATTGCAGCCTTTTTGTAATTGTTGAGCTTTCTTATGATTATGGCATCAAGAACGATAGAAAAGATTTTTAACATCAACTGCTTTATTCTATATTTATTCAAAATCGTTTAATATTCAAAATGTTTGCAATTCTAAACAGATTTTTTAAATAAGATAATTGTTGCGTATATTTCTTTTATAAATAAGTGAGGGTCCTCATGGGGGTCTTAGGAATCAAATAATCATTAAATTTTTGCCTTGGTAATCAATAAATTTTTGGCTTAGTAATCAAAAAAGTATATAAAAATGCAAGGTAATAATCAAATAATCATTAAATAAAATTGCCCTCGTAATCAAATAATCATTTAAAAAATACCCTGATAATCAGGTAATCAAGATACCCATGAAGGGCCTCATAAGTGTATAAATATGTATATAAATATGTATAAATATGTGTATAAATAAGTACGTCTATTTTACTTACTATAAAAAGAACAGTCCAAGATGGATTTCTTGTCTTCTTAAAACAAACTCTCCATAATGATTTACAAAAAGTGAATATGTATGGTGTTGTTATTACTATGAACAACGCCCATAACCATCTCACTTCAACATTTTGGGAGAGTTGAAACTTTTCTTTGTGGGGTTCATCTGGAGGAACTCTCCGACATGCTGTCACTGTTTGAATACCATCTTTATTCAATTTAATATCACAGTCCAATGTCACATTCTTATGAATGTTTGAAGTGATTAATAACAAAGAGCTTTTACTAAGCATTGTCATGAGTATGATAAAAATGGTTAAAAATATGCTGGTGAAAACTTTGACTATTTTCCGAAATATGCTAATGTATGCATCGTCAATGCCAGAGTCCTTGTCTCTGTTTGTGATTCGGAAAACATCCCACTTTTGTTGATTTGTTCCACCGGTTGAGCTTTTTTCGGGTATAGTTTCTCGAGGGCTGAAAAGTATAATAAAAACTTAATTAGTTCATAAAATTTAGAAAGGGCGCCGATATAACCAATAAAATTCTTTAGTATAGCTTTTCAATCGAATCAAACACAAAAAGAGCAATTCGTTTACTTTTCTAGAGTGTCTTGAACAGATATGTAGGACACCTCTACGATTTCTAACATTTTTGTTCCACATTTCTACGTACTAAAGATTGCAAACTAAAAAAATATGACTTATTACCAGCGAAACATAAAATATATTTGAAATAATTGTGTGCAACTATTGAAGTGATCTTCTGAAAACTCTACACATTTTTACATTCAATTATACGAATTATGAAAAGCCCTAATGCAAATAGGCAAGCACATTCCATACATGGTGATTTTTAATCATGACGATTACTCACATGTTTCTTTCTACAATATTAGATTTACAATAAGCTTTACCTAATGTGCTTCTAACATATTATTAGTGCTTTATGTTTTGTGGCGTTTGTGTTATGTTTTGTTCCTTTCGTCTTCATTATTTACGTTTTCTGTCTGTATGTTATCCTTACATGGCCATGTATTAAGGATTTATGATGTATGGTTGTGTTGTAAATTTATTGCTATTTTAGAAGATTTATCAAAATTGTACTTTTTTATTTTTCTCGTAAATCGACGTGAAACATTTAAAAATTAATGTTGGTATTACAGTAAATCTTATTTCTGTAATATCCATTTCGACAATTTTTGTCTCTTTTGTGTAGTTAAAATAAAATTGTTTTATTTATAAAAATGGCCTTTACAATAGAAGTATTTATTAATTCATAGTTATTGATATGTGGTGAAAAATACACTTAAAATTACAGGTTTATTATAAAAGTTGTTCTAAACATTAAAAGTCGATGTTTGCAGTAACCAATATAAAACTCACATGACACTTTGCTTTGGTGGATATGTATTATATTTATTAGATATTTGAGATTTCTCTTCCTCTAGCGTTGAATTGTATTTTTTAATTAACTGATCTTGTGCATCCTCAATTGCGGCAGCCTCAATCTGTCTTGTAAGAGTTGATGCCCTTGATCCATCTTTCATATTATCACTACTGGTGTCGCTCCATGACGTGTTCCCGTCGATGTTTAATGCATCCATATTCCCATCAAACGCTGGATTTACAACACCGTTCTGTAACGACTTCAATTTAAAAATATAAGTATGAAATGATAAAAAGGCATTTTGCAAATGTTAGTTGGAAGACGTATTACTATAGCAAAACTCGGTATCGCTCCGTTTGGACAAGCATACTTGTCAAAGTTCTTGTTTTAAATTATTACGCAACTATTGCAATGTGTAAAGCTCTATATTACATTGACTGTTTTGACGAAGTGTCAAGCAATGAAATTTAAGTTCATATATTCTTATATGATTGTAGACACAAACAGATGTAACTAAACGGCAATGCCAAAGACAGCTATTTAAAGAGAACAAAACATTTCCTCCTGGAAAATAATATTACCGAAAAAAATGGTGTTGCACTATATTTCGCCGGTACAACCGTCTCCATCAAAGAAAAAATGATATTCTGTCGGAATGTTATAAATATTTGTTGAGAAATAATACAATAAAGAACATTTATAAGATTCCATAATGATACTGTTTCTGTCAAACTTTAACACATGATGTGAAAATTGTTGTTTGTTTTGTATTGTCTATTTTGCCTTTATAACAGTTCTTCAAGTATTCTTACTGTTCATTGAATATATGTACATGTATGCATATGTAACCAAACTATGTCTGAAGACATGTTATATGTTATTTCTTAGACGCTTTATTACAATTACCTGCTTTTGGTCGTCTTTAGAAATCAAATTAATTTGACTATTGGACTCTTCCATTGGTAATGAAATTGTTCTGTTTATAACGGGACCATCTACTTCTTTTTGTGGCGCTGATTCCTATGCAATAGTAAAGTAAGTCGATGAAAACAAATATCATTGTGCATATAAGTTAACATGAAGAAAAAATCTGATAATAAAAAGGGGCATTTTTATTTAAAAGAGTTATTTTCATGCACTTGAAAACTTGTCATTGCATTGCATATCTACCATTCATTAGCTGATATATCATCTCAATGTTAGAAGACCATGCTCTTAAGCTCGAAATAACACTTTGAATTGAAAACATCAATATCGGATGAAAAATCAGATATATTCAACAGCAAAAGTTTTAAATTAATCTTAATAAGCTTGTAGAAAATACATTCATCAATGATTGTTCATATTCTATAAAAGCATACTCCAAAATACAGAATATTTTTCAAAAACGCAAACAATTTTCGAAATTCCTTGAACGTTTTTACTTACAAAACCTGCATAAATTTTACGCAAACGCACAGGTGTACCAGATTCTGTGGCTTGTTGTTCCATGTCTAATTAAAGATGTTTGCACCTGATTTCCAAGAAACATATTGATTTGTTTGTTGTTACATTTCGAAAAGCTAGCAAAAATGTGTGCGTTCGGTAAAAGTCGTCCGAAACCTTTACATTCATGAAAGAATGTCCGCAATAGAAGGATAAGGTTAATTGAGTTTTATTTACCCTGCCTACAAACATCCAGTTTACTAATTCCAAATTAGCGACTTAACATCTTCGGTGAATCAGTTACGAATCTTTGAAGCTGATAACCGGATTAGGCATCTCTGATACATCATAAACAAACATAGGTAATAGCAATTTAAAAGGGAAAGTCGGAAAGGCGTTCTGGACTTCAATGCAAACATCATACTTGGAGATTGGCATATTTAGGTATTGTGGTATTTAAAGATTTAAAAGTAATAGTCATAATGACTTCATTATTTGATGACGTCACAATGTTTTTACTATGATGCTATATCGGAAAAATGTTTTAAAGGAGATAAAATAAAGGTAGTGTTCAATAATCGTTCAAAGGTCACAAAATTTACGTGAAAATTACATAACAAAGTATTTTGTTAAAGAAATGTGTCAATTTTTGCCAAACTTAATCCTTTTATTACATTTTGAATAATTTTAATGCTATTGAAATTTAATCTTTTACTTATATCAAAATTATACATTGTGTGTGTGTTTTTGATTTGTTTTGATTTGATTTTATTTTTTTCCTTAAGGTTTATTAGACAAGTACTTAATGGGAGAAATTTATTTGATATGTATAACACAAATATTGCTTGGTATTATTAAATATCCCATTAAATATAAATGAAGGTCATAGCACAATTACCGAACAGCCGAAATTCAAAAGGCAAATAGACAAAGCAGGCGCAAAATCACTGGTACAATTGTAAACCGCAATTTGGTACAGGTATTTCAAAAGAAATGATGGGTTACACCGGTTTTATGGCGATCCGAGCCTCACCTTCCATTGTGAAAGTGTCTGGTTGCAACTGAGCAGTAATTGCAATTAAAGTTGTAGAAAGTGAAAAGAAATAACATAATATTGAAGTTACTGTTAATTTGGATTCTGCAAATGCTCATTTCGACAACTGATGTTTCTTCAGTGCAGATAAAATCAAAAAATTGGAAATCCATGTACCGAAATATGTGTAAAGACTGATAGAAAACAAATTACCAATAAGATCTAAATAGAAAAGAAAAATCCGCTAAGGACAGATCTATGCAAGAGAAAGATACTCGTTAGTTTTGAACAAAATTTTATTTAATTTAGATTTTGCAAGTTTCCAAATAAAATCGGTTTTCGGGCCAGCACTGAAGTACTGGCTACTGGGTTGGTGAATACCCTCGGAGACTTATAGTCTACCAGCAGAGGCATCGACCCAGTGGTAATAAATAACATAATACCGAAGTTGCTGTTAAATGTTCTCCCCAGAAGTAAGTAAAAATTAATCTTGGATCAAAATTATAACTCAAATTTGACAAAATGTATAAACTAGAATAACGATTGCGAATATAATTCTATGAAGACATGTTTTGGTTTAGGTGCTTAAAACAGGCAGTAACAATTTTCTAATTCTTCCAGATAGTCTTAATTTCCAAACCATATATGATCAGGGCCTTTCAAACGTATTTCCTCTGGTAGCTCTATAATTTTCTTTTTATGCAGCCTAATATTTATAAAATTAAAATACAATTATTTTTAACTGTTGATTTAAGATTCGTCCAGTTTTATCGCTTTTATCGGAGTTACTTTCTGAACTTAAAAGTAGTAGGAAATCCTATGTGAATCACTTATAAATTATAATTTTTTGTCTATTTTTTCAGTAACAGAGAATAATTTTTCATATATTGAAAAATTTCTTCTCAGTTTTCAGAAACTACAAATTGGTGTTTTACCATTATTTTTAGCTCGATATGATAATCTATATTCTAAGGAAGTTACGTAGGATCCAGTCAGATTTTACTTGAGTGTTTTGCTGTTATATGAGGGCTGATGATAAGCACAGTTTCATTTTTTTTCAGCGCTGAACGTAAATTATTGTTTTCATCTTTAAGTAACTGCCAAGTTTTCAACATAGAGTGAAATATTAGCCGAAATTGTAAATCCGAAAATTGCAGATTATCACAAAGGCCATAAGATATTGAATGTATCTGTTGTGCACAGAGAACAAGAGGAATAATTTAATTTAATCACATCAGTCACTTCTATTAAAAAATACCCAAGTTGCATAATAAACTGTAAATGTTGTTATTCTGTATATAGATATGTATTCCGAGGAGTAACCCCTTCATCAACAGCATTATAATCAAATAATATGGAAACCATATTCCAAAAGTGGTCTGAAAGAAGTACTCATAATTAAATCAAGTATCAAGGACATCAATAGATTGCGATATATACGAAATGAAGCCTCTGTATTTTAAGGGTTTTGAATTTTGATAGAAACTCTTTAAAACGGCAATGCAAAAGTTTCCAGTCAGACAAGTCTGTCTACTGGGCTTGTGAATATCCTTGTAGACTTTTTTTCAACAGAAAGTGGTTTAAAAAGCAGAAAAACCCATGTTGCATAATATAAAAACGTTAACATATTATTTAAGAAAAGAGAATATTTCACTTTTTAGACCTTTATAAAAATAATATTTTAAAGGAACTACAATGTATCATCATCTTGAATGCAAAAAAGCAAAATCACATTTTTTTTATTAAGCTTAGCTCAGGTCAGCCGTGATTTCTTTTTAAATTATTAAACCACTTCCGTATAAAGAATAACTTCGGAACATGTTTTTGTTAAGGCGTATGCAGGGTATTAATTTCCTATTATAGAATTTTGTGAAATTTTCTGTGTAGGAACATAATTTAAAAATTTGGGGTCACCGTGAATTTAGCCTAAAAAAACTGAAATTGAAAATTTAAAGATTTTACATGGAAATGATAGGGAAAATGACTATATGAGGGGATAACTTTAATAATCTATTATAGATTTTGTTCATACTTTGCATGTTTTTTAGACTCATTATACTGTTCACATATGTAAAAATATAAAAAAAAATAAGGATCACCGTTAAAATAAGAGAGATAAATTGTGAAATGTTAATTTCTGTAGTGAAATCTGTATGAAATTCCATATCAAATTATCTCCCATACGTTCGGGAATAAAAACACAAGTGTGTTAGTTCAATTTTTTTTTTTTTTTTTTTTTTTTTTTTTTTTTTTTTTTTTTTTGCTGAAAATGTCGTAAAAGGTGTAAGGAATCAAAATTTCGAATACTTTGGAATTTTCTTTGTATTTTAAATAATTATTTTGCTAAATTTCTAAATGTACGAAATCTACATACACAAGTTTAAGACAAAAATAGCGGAATAATACCATGAAGACAACTTAAGCTTTGTTTGTACTCAATTTATCAACTTTTTAGTACATTTGTAATTCAATATTTCAATTTGATTTTTTTTTCAGACGGTTTTGTAACTACTTTGTCCTTTTATCCTCTGGGTTTCGGATCCCGTCAATTTCCGTCATTCTTGTACGGTAATTTTGTTATTACAATCATTGTTAACACGTTTGAATATAAGCATTGTACAAATGCACTGTCATGAGTTATCCGAGAAAGGAAATGGGGTAAATGTCAAGGAGACAACATCCCATCTCCAGGCAAAAACGACCTAAAACAAAGCATCCAAGTGTAATCGTACGGTCTTCAACACAGTGAGGAACCATATAGCAAGCCCTAAACGGCCCCCAAAAAGGCAAAAAAAAACGAATAAACCAACGGAAACGAACCACACGCAACAACCTGAACACCAAAAAAACCGAAACCCTACAAGAAGACAAGGACAAGCCAATGACCAATAAGGTATTTATTATTTTATGTGTTATAGAACCATTAAAAACCCAAAGTACCAGAGCAAATGGGAACATCCTTCGGTATATTATAGTTCCGGCAAATTTATGTAATCAGTAACAATATTGGTAAAATGTATATGGCTGCTAAAACAATATCATGGAAAATTGTTACAAATACAACTTGCAAAAACAGGAAATTCATGAACAGTTGATGAAAATTAAAGAACTATTAGAAAAAAAAACACAAAATTATCAAATTATAAGACTTTACAATTTATGTATATGTAGAACCTAGATGCAAAAGAGGAAACATTTTGTTGATTATTCGTTATAGTATCTAGAACATTGTCTATTTCACTATTACAACTTCTTTGGTTGAAACAGAAATAAAGAAACAACTGTTGAAAGCCGCACAAGTATTACCAGTGAAAAATGCTTTTTTTAAGATGATATCCAAATTATTAGTAGCATAATTGATATTGTCACATGATCAATTTATTCGAAAAAATAACACATCTTCAAAATATTATACAATAAAAAGATATGAGAATCACGCTTTCATCTACTTGTGATATAAGTTTATCATTATTATCATTAACATACAAATGACAAACATAAACTGTTTAAAAGCAAAGATATATAAATAGATAAATACTGTACAATATCAAAAATATATGACAGTAATGTTACACATGATATTACCCCCTAAAATTTGGTCATTCAATCAAAATTAGCATTACAAACAACGTTGAATACGAAAACAAAATATCCAAATTTTCTGATTAGTAAATTTGATATTGCGATGGATTTCATTATATCAAAGAATTGTATCTTTGTTGTAACATTTTATGCGCCAGAACCAGAAGTGCAAGAATCCAACCTTCATGAAGTTCTGTTTTCTGACTTCCGTAGTAGCCTTTCCTTATTTTCTGAAATCCAGAGGGAATATGGTTTGTAAAATATGTATTATTGACTTACCTGTAAGTTTTTATATAATCCCGGTTCCTGATTGTCCATTTCGTTTATATGATATACCATTTTGTATTTTGGAAAACCAATCCTAAAATCGTGAACAGTTGTGTATCAGTAAAAAACCACAATTTTACAAAACAAAACAAAAGGTCCTGTATTTCTTTTTCCTTATACAGTGTTATTATTTTTATATACTAAAACAATTCCGTATTTCTCCCTTATTATGCTGTATTTAGGAATACTGAGAGTTCTCTTTGTCCTTTTTTACAAATATGATCTTATTTCAATTCACATAATTGCTAGGGCATTATTTAATGTCCAATAATTTGTATGTCATATGCTGTATTAATTCAGTGTTTACAATTAACAAAATTCAAACAATGTTTCCTATTTATGAGAACATGCCTTTTTACGTAACAAATTCTAATCTTTATGACTAAATGAAAAATAATTTAGCATCTCACCATTTCAGTGTCTTCTTTGCCGTTCCCTCTGGCGGATGAATATTCAAATTATTATCCATCTCATTAAAAGTTGACGAAAGTTTTTCTGGGTGGAGAAAAGTGTTTACAAATACACGATTAGTTAAATACGAAAATATTCAGTTGTCGTTATCTCTGCTTCATCACGAAGTGGATGCCTTCGTTATCATGACCGTTCCAACATCGTCCTCATTTGGACCCTTTTCCAGGTAGAGAATCTGCAATAAGCAATTAGATATGTGTTTGTTTAACAACTATTTTCCTTGATTGAAGATATAAATGTCGTGTGGCATATTATCTAAATTATTAAGTGATGAATTAAAACACTAAAAGGAAAGGTATATCTTTTAATCAACAAGTCACTTTTTAAATTTTCTAAGTGATACTTGGAATCTTTGAAATGCAATAGGTGACTACCGAAAAACGAGTGTGTGGGTATGTTTGCTTGACCTGTTTGTAGAATCAGTGGTATGGTAGATCCTCAAAATGTTGCGTAAACTGCAGGAAGGGCGTAACGACAGATATCACGTTCACAGTGAGAAATGCATGTCACTATGTACGTCGAATTCCTTTACCAAATTTAGAATTACATTGCACAAGTGGGGCGGATATTGTCTATTTATATTTATTTCTTCCTAGATTTTTGAAGAAGACTTTATATTCTATTTATTTATTCCAGGCTGTTCTTGTGTGACGTTTGGGTTGTTTTCTCATTGAAATTTGCCCTTTACCAGTATTCATTGATGGCGTAACATGTAATTGAGTATTTCGCGTATAAATTATTTTATAGAATTTGAATTTGCTGAACTACATGCTAAATATAGTTTGGTAATAATACGCTGTTATTATAGTAATAATAATAATGTTCTATAAGAAATACCAAGTAAGCATAAATGGAAAAGAATGTCGTTTTATTTTATGAAATAGACGAGACTGCAAAAGTCTTGTAATTTCTCTTTCGCAAACATTGGGCGAAAAGCTAAATAAGGAATTCCCCTTTGCTCAATTGGTTTTGGTTTTTACACCACCTGATGAAAAGAGTGATAATTCAAAAGGCAATTTATGTTTATAGAAAATTGTTTGACAATCAGATTCATCTATCCAAATTTTCTATTGCTGGACATGTAATGTAACATTCTATGGATGTCGCCGGGCAGATCCATTACCAATCCAACGAAAAACGGTGATAATCTGCCGTTTGCCCATAATTCCGCTCAAAGTTTTAAATTGAAAACAAGAGGGACCATTTCCTTGGATCTGTTAATGGTTTTAATGCTTAAATAAATCAGAACCGAATAAAACAAGTTTCTTATTAAAAAAAAAGTAGCGGTAATTGACTTGTTTTGGAATTACGAAGTGGCACTTGTATTAACTGTCAAAAGCGTAAGGTACTTCAAGCTGACATATGCGTTGGTGGCGATTTCCCAATACCTGTACTTCATTAAGGATACTGCTACTAATTTTGTCTTGCCCATTTCATTTATTTATAAGCTCTATGTAAAACGCACTATTGAAAAACATCATTGAGAGATCTATTAACAAATGCTGTCATAAGACTGCTATCTCAGCATACTTCGCTCTGCATTGGAAAACTTCACATATCTGCACGTCTTGTTTGGTTCTTCAGTGTTTATATATACACCGTACTTTAGAATATATGTTGTGTTTGTCTACTAATGTAAATAACATCAAATCAGTTTATACTAATTAAAGTAAAATTTTCTTAAAATTAAGATATTACAATTTTCCTAATAAAATCGGTTTTCGGGCCAGCACCGAAGTACTGACTACTGGGTGAGTGAATACCCTCGGGGACTAACAGTCAAATCACATTGATCATTAGTTGTCAGAAATTGTTTTGGTTTTTTTTTAAATAGGAAATATAATCTTTATTATTTGATACCGGTAATTACTGGAACTATTTTTTGCCATAATCTGGCCGAGCTCTTGTCATTTTTCTTTTATTCCTTTAATGGCACCAAGACGAAGTCTTGTGCCATGTTGTTATTCTTCGTTTCTTCTTTCTTCTGGTTATTATTACCCCTCCCGAACGAAGTTTGTGATGACTTATTATTATTACTCAATGCTAACTATTACTCTTGTGATTCTTCTCGTCTTTCTACCAAAATTGTCTATTTATGTCGAATTCATCAAAGTTTATTATTCTTTCTCTTCTAATAATTTTTGTTTGATCGATTATTTTGATTGATTGATTGAGGTAATCAAATGAAACTTGGCATGTATTAAAATAAACATAAGGAGAAGTGTTTTCCATGAAAACAATTTTCAAAATGGCTACCGTGATGACGACCAAAATGCGTCAAAATTCAAACTTTGTCGGATTTCAATGAAAACTGATTTAAGGTATTATCGGATTGGTTATCTAGGGTGACCTCAGCTATTTTTCGCAATTACAAATACATTTGTATCATTATTATTCCAGTGGCTGACTGCAGTTGCACCTAGTTGATGAGGATGTACAATCTATTTGAATCAAATAAAAAAACCATGATTCGGGCCAATTTTGATGTTATCCTTTCAATCATTAGTAGTGCGCGTCTTAAGTTTTTTCTTCCTTTTCTTTTATGTTTGCTGACTAAGTTTGAAATTTAATCCCACTTTCTATATTTATTCTATATTTATTTGCTGTTGAGTTGTTATTGGACACTACCCCAATGAAGGAGAGGATTGGCGCTTAATAAAACAGGTTTAACCCACCCTTTAGCAAATGACGACCAGTGTTTCTGACAATTTTTCCGATGGTTTTGTGCCTGATTTGCCTTTTTACCTTCGAATTTTAACAATTCTGTTAGGTAATGTGGTTGCTACTCTCAATTTAACAGTTTCAAATAAACAAAGAAAGGGATGTAAAAATATATTTCCCATGAATTAAAATCCCAAGCCATGAATGGAAAAAACCAAACCACGTTACTGTTTCCATTGTATTCTTCAAAAAGATGTGAGGCCTTGAAGAAATAAAAACGACTTATACCTCAACCTAATTTCAAGATATTCATTACGTCGATCAGTATAGAATGCATAATGCAATGTTGGCATCGAACAAGTCACATGTTCTTGTCAGTATTTGCAAGTGCTTAAATAGACAATGTCAGCCATCGTCTTACAAAAGGAATTTGCATAACGTGCAATAAGAATTCATATAGGTTAGTAAGATATCCCAATCAAAGTGAATATCTAAGTTAGTCTTAGCCATTTAACGAAAAACGAGAATAGCTTTCTCTGTGATTAAGTCGCAGTTAAAAGATTGAGAAGAACGGTTATTCAATCTTACAAATATTAAGAAGGATATAGATAATTTATTCATTTTAGAAATCCTTCTCAAAAAGAATACAATTATTGAAGAAGCAAAATAAATCCAAAATTTAAGATAGAAAAAAAGAAGGGAAACGGGGAATGTTTCAAAAAGACAACGACCCAAAGGGGAGTACTAACAACTCAAAGCCACCATAAGATCTTAAATGAACGGTAAGGAAACCCACATCCTACGGCAGATCGGAGTCGGCCCCTAAATAAAGAGTTATCAAGTTCAGCGAAATAAAAACCATCCTAGACTCCTATAGACATAAAGTAAACTAAGAAGAAAACAGACAAGGTACACAATTAACAAAGGTTAATAAATTTCCTGACTTAGGACAAGCGTAAACCTGCTGCGGCGGGGTTAAACTAGGTTTATTTGGCCCAAACCTCCCCCTATAGCCAATGTGATAAATAAAAAAAACAATCGTAACAACAGTAAAATTCAGTTAGCAACATGACTGAGTCAATTGTGAAAAATGAAACTGAAAAAACTAAATATACGGGCATAAACATGAAATCACAAAAGACTACTGCAGTTAACTGGTCTTAACTGACATGCCGGCTCCAGAGCCATTACCAACTGACAAATAAAATTATGTACCCTCAGTATTCAGCTTCCACCAAGGTCCCATCTCGTGAGGAATTTAGCATAACTATTTCATGCGTATACAAGAAAACATAACCCGTGTCCATGCAATACCGATTTTAGAAATTTAGAATGTGTTTAGTTACGATGCAAACACCCTATCAAAAACTCAATGTTTATACCAAAGAAGACCATAACCCTTATGAATTAGACGATTTAAAGGTTTTATAAGTTTGTTGGGCGAGTTTTAGTATTTTTTTTTTACTCTTATTTAAAACATTACCGTAAAATAAGGATGTAAAATACCAGCCTTGATTAGATGTTTACAGGTTGCATTATATTTATGAGCTTAGTCTTTTTATCGATGATAAAAATTTAGAAAAGGTTTTAACTAGTTTAAGATAACGAAAACCCTGATGTAATAGTTTTTCAGTTATGAAAAGATTCTGTTCATTAAAATCGCAAACGTTATTACATACTCGAGCAGATCGAACAAGTTGAGATATTTAAACACCATATGATGGCGCTAATGGAACATCGCCATCGAGGAATGGATAATTAACAATGGGAAAAGAAAAATCGTCCCTTTTATTATAAATTTTAGTATCTAATTTACCATTCGTAATATCAAAATTGATGTCTAAGAACGGACAATGATGATTATTAGAATTGGCTTTATGCAAAGTAAGTTTTTTAGTAAAGACCATGCTTTGTTAATCATTACTCTGCAATCCCGTGATTATTGTGTCTTTGTTTGGCAAGGAGACCTTCAGACTTGGAAAAACAGATAAACATATTCCTTCAACATAAGTATGCAGATTAGTCTTTTTAATGGATTTATGAATAATAAAAAAAATGATATTATTAATTTCATGACTGTTTCCAATATCTTTTGCACTTGCGACTGGTGTATTTTTGCCTGTCTGATTTTATAAATTTAAAGCTATCTCTAGCCAATAACCTACGAAAAGACTAATGTCTTTCGGTGAACATATTACAGTTATCATAATTATTGAACTAATGATAAGCAACTCGTAATTGTACAATTTTATGCACTTTGATGGATATTTTCAACATTTTTTTTGATTTCCTAACAAAGTGTTCTGATGTTTTTTGTCTTTTAAAAGATACTATCCATAATTTAAAGTGACTTTATTTTGCAAAATATTTCTTTTTATCTAACATTGTAAGAGTTTTCATATAAAATACAGCAGAAATACTACTAAGCGCAACTTGTATGATACAGAAAGTTGTATCACCACACTGTGGTGATAAAAGAATGGCGCAACGTCGCGCGTGTATCCACGTCAACAAAAGCAAAACGTCACGTCAAGCAACAAGTAGTTCCTTGGTTAAAACTGAAAATAATGTAACGTCAAATGAATAAATTTTTTTTAGTATTTATTTTTCGTAGAACGTTAGATAAACAAATTATAAATAGAGATGTGATGGTACAACATTCATGTATCAGGTCTCGACGGTTGAATGATTCGCATCACTACTCGTCGCTGACCCGACTCGTAGTGATACAGCTCAATCAACCGACTCTACCTGATACAAGATGTTGTACCATCACACTATGTATATAATGTATATTTACAGTATTCGACCTTTGAATAGAAATTTCTATGAAGTTGCTTTTGGTCAGCACCGTAATGGATGGGGAGGTTTTGGTGCAGCATAACACCTGTTTGACTCAGTTTTTCTTTTTAAATGCCTGTACCAAGTCAAAACAATAGGGCCTGTAAGTCTCATAAAATTATGGAACTTCCGGGACCAAAAACTGTACCCGGAAGTTACATTTTAAATAAAGATATATGACGTTTCAAACAAAAATTTGAACGTCATAATCCTCAGACGTCATGTTTCGGCGGGAAACGTTTTCGAATTGCCGGTTTATCGTTGATTCTCGTTAGTCACATGACGAGACTTACATTTTCTTGTGGTTTTGCGTCTGCTTTTTTTCCTTTTGTTCTTTGGATTTCGGCTGTTGGTCATTCTGTTCGGTAATTTTGTTTTCAGCTCCATCTGACAAATACCACAAAGGAATAACAATATCGAATGCAACCAATTTTACACAGGTAACATTTAAAATGCCAAGCCTATTATCCTTTCTGACCATGCATGTGATTTCAAAGCTTCGTGCTACGCACTACCTTTCATTACAATTATTTTATTTTTTTTATTTAATATCGTCGTCTTCTCTATTTTTAAATGGGGTATTAACAAAATTACTGAACAGAGTTGTCAAGAGATGAAATTACAAAAACAGGAAAACAGCAAACACCTACAATGGCCAGGAACTACAATCACATGCCACAATTTACAAGCAAACTGCACCAGAAAAACAAAAATGAAAACAAGAGACAAACATAAATAACGAAAGGAACTCGGGATAGCCGGACTTGGTACAGGCACCAGCAAAAGCCAGTGGTAGGGTTAAACCGGTTTATGGGTACCCAAACCTCCCCTTTCTCTATCCCGTTTCCCTATAGTATCATAAACACGCGAATAAAATCCAATACAGGTAGACTACTAACTCAATGACCACTATCTTGGAACAGAAAAAGCATAAGACAAAACGTAATTTTGAAAGAAGGGTCAAAGAGTGCTCGCCGCTAAAGAAGTCCATGAGACAAAAAGACAAATCAGGTGACACCACCGCAAAAATTTTTAATTCATTATATTGACGTATTGTTTAATATTTTCCTTGTTCTTAGAGTATGTTTAATTTTTTAAAACTTTGTGAACACAAGTACCGTCACATAAAAACTAAACTGATATGATAGGAAATGTTAAAATTCATTCCAACCAGCTTTATAGTATATCTGCAGAAATTTTGACGGGGAGATCATTTAATTGTTGTTTCTTTGCAATCAGGATAAATACTCCCAAGTACATTCAATTTATTTCAATGTCAATGTAAATGCAAAATATTAAAACAAAAACAAAAAAATCAACACGTAGAACATTTGTTAGAAATTAATGTTTATATATGCTACAGTACAAATTGGAATCCAGTAGGAGCCAAAATTGCAGTAGTAGTACAAATTGCAATTCATATTTCTACTTGACAAATTAGAATCCTGAATTGTACCGGATTTAATACATTACAAATTGTAATTTCAATTTCTACCTCGAGAAATTGAGATATCCTTATTTGTACTGGGAGGGTTCTTGATCCTACTTAATTTCTAGTATGATTCAAAATCAAATTGGATATATTGTTTAGTAGGATACTGAATATTAGTGACATTTAATGCTAATTAAGTTTTTGATAATTTAAGGTAGATATGCAGCACCCTTACATTTGCATTATTAAGTGTGTGTGTGTGTGTGTATGTGTGTGTATGTGTGTATTTGTTTAAATAAACAAATAACTTAATTCCGAAAATACTGTGAATTTAATTTCTGCATATGCACATTTCGACAACTTAGGCCACACCAAATTAATTTCTTGTTCTACGGATTTTTTGCCTTCAAAAATAAGTGCGAGCGAGCGATTTGATAATTTTGATTTTAAAATTTTGATTTTCGATATTTTAAAGGCGCAGCCAAAAAACTTGAGGCGAGCGATAACTTTTTTAAAAAATTGATAATAGACAGAAGATTTTTTGGTATTTTGGGTTTTTATAATGTAGTTGCTCCTTGTTTATGCCAGCTGTTCAATAATGCATCATATTTGTAAAACTGAAATATGCTTGTATTAAATTTGTACTTTTTTATATAAAGAATAATAAAGGGATATGGAGTAAATGTGCATGAGTCCCAATAAATATGTGGTACCGAAATTACTGTATTTACTTTCTGCAGATGGCCATGTTCACTAACCCATGTAGTGATACATGTTCAGTTTTTGTTTGTTGTTTCCCTATATCCATGCAGTGATACATCTTCAGTTTTTGTTTGTTCACTATATCCATGTACTGACACATCTTCAGTTTTTGTTTGTTCACAATATCCATAAAGTGATACATGTTCAGTTTTTGTTTGTTCACTATATTCATGTAGTGGAACATGAATAATAAAGGGATATGGAGTAAATGTACACAAGACAAAGTCCCAATAAATACGTGGTATCGAATTACTGTAAATTCGACAACTTAGGTCTCTTCAGTACAGATCAAATCAAAACATTTGAAATCCAGAAATTGAAAGATGTATAAAAGCTGATAGAGAACAAATATCCAAAAAGGACGATTGATGGTTTTCCTTTAGACGGATTTCACTAATGTTGTCAGTTGTGAAATTGACGCGTATGTTGTTGGTTGTGATGCTTTTGTTTCCCATTGATTTTTTGAATAAGTCTAGGAAGTTCCTCCGGCGAAGGAAATGGATGTGTTATGCAACAAACGTGTGCCGTTCTGCCGTGTGATACTAACAACGAATATCGGCTTTTCGTCTTTTTTTCCGTTTTGAAGAAATCGTTATCAATTTTGTTACACTAAAACTCAGACGAGATCGTGTTGATTAAAACTTTTTTGCGATCGTGATAAAAAAAATATTAAAAAAGAAAAAACCCGATGCGGGAAATTGACATGATATCATTTCCGGAAGCGGAACGCGGGATATTAAAAAATAAAATTAAAAAAAACGATTTTAAAAATATAAGTGCGGGCGGGTCCGTCGAACAAGCAATTAATTTGGTGTGGCCTTATGTCTCTTCAGTGCAGATAAAATCTAACCGTTTGGAAGACCATAAGCTCAAAGATATTTAAAACTGATAGAGAAATAACCAATATGATCTAAATGTAAAGCCACAATCAGCTAAGGACAGAGCTTTGCATGAGGGAGATACTCCCTAGTTTTCAACAAAATTTTCAAAAATTTAGATATTGTAAAGTTCCAAATAGAATCGGCTTTCGGGTAAGCACCAAAGTACTTACTACTGGGCAGGTGAACAGCCTCGGGGAGTAACAATCCACCAGCAGTGGCATCGACCAGTGGTAGCAAATAATTAAATACCAAATTACAGTGAATTATGATATTCACAGTGAAAAACAATATGTCACATAAAGCGCAAGAAAGGGACACAAACCTACTATTATTTTTTACTTGTAATTTGTAAATTAGAAGGAGATATGATAGTCTGAAAGAGATCTGGATAGAGGAGATAATCAGATCGTATATTTACCCAGGTACCACTTTGAAGATTTTTTTTTTCATCACCCCTCGTTTGGTATGATCAATAGAACTTTTAGATTTCTCATAAAAACCGTTATTTTGATAGCATACAAAGAGATCAAATTTTTTTTGCAGATTTTTTAGCAAGAACAACGCATGGTATTAACTTTGTTTAACTATGGTTAACTAAATGTACATTTTCATCTTTGGTTATTCTAAATTTTTGCACATAAAATGCTTTGTCGATCATGTCCATAAAGGATAACTTACAACTTTTAAACCGGAATCGCTTTACATGATGAAAATTTATCTAAATATCAAAACTAACCGTACAGGGTTTTGCTGTTTATTCCGTGGTTCAAGCTTTATTCGATATAACCTTATAGGCATATTAAGTTATCAGTTTTGAACTTTCGTCATCGCACGTTAAAATTTTGTGATTGTTTCTTGCTTCGGTATTCATTTGCCGATGTATTGTTATCGAAACGTGCTTTGACAGAAGTTCGACTTTTATAACTTTATGCCTAGAGTTACGGTAAATTTAAGTTTCTGCATATGGCCATATGCAGTTACAACTAAGATGAACAAATAAAGGGATATGGAGTAAATATACATGGGACAAAATTTCTATGAATACATGGTTAGATTAAGCAAATGAAACCACGTTTAAAATTGTTGTTCTTCATATTGAAGTAGCCATGAGGTCATCAACAAAGAGCAAAGACTTCAGTATAGATCAAATCAAAACATTTGGAATGCCATAAACCGAAATATGTATAACATAACTTACTGTGAATTTAGATTCTGCATATGCGCATTTCGACAACTTATGTCTCTTCAGTGCAGATAGAATCTAAACGTTTGGAAGATCGTAAACCCAAAGATGATACTCGTTAATTTTGAACAAAATTTTCTAAAACTTAAGTACTGCAAATTTCCAAATAAAGTCAATTTAAGGTCAGTACCGAATTACTGATTACTGGGTTGGTGAATACCCTCGGGGACTAAAAGTCCACCAACAGAGACCAACAGAGGCATTGGCCAATGTGTAATAAATAACAAAATACCTAAGTTACCGTAAATTTGATATTTGTGTTTGAAACCAAAAATATTGCAATCTAATATATAGCGCTGCAAATAACAAAATACTGAAGTTACTGTAAATTTAGTTTCTGCATATGGCCATTCCTACAACTTATGTCTCTTCAGTGCAGATAAAATCTAAACATTTGGAAGACCATATACTCAAAGATGTTTAAAAACTGATAGAGAACAAATAACCAAATATGATCTAGATTGAAAGCCAAATCAGCTATGGACAGAGCTTTGCATGAGGGAGATACTACTTAGTTTTCAACAAAATTTACAAAAATTTAGACATTACAAGTTTACAAACAAAATCGGCTTTCGGGTTAGCACCGAAGTACTGACTACTGGGCTGGTGAATACCCTCGGGGCGGCAAATCTTGCTAAGCTAACCGTCTAAGATTTGGGGGTCATATTGATAATCAAAGGATATGGAGCAGAAGCACATGGTACAAAGTTTCTACAAATACATGATTAAACCAAGCAATAGATCAACGCTTTATTGTTCTTCTTCATTTTGAAGTCTTCGTATGCATATTGTACTTATTAAACACTTTGTTTGCAGTTTTGATTTTCTTTTTTTCTATCCCGGCATTTTTTTTATGTACATTTGAATAACCGATTCAAATATAAATAAACAAAACTCTATATTTGTTATTAACGTGAAAGTTTTCATCACTTTTGTCAGACAGAAACAAAAAATATAAATTTCCTCCAGATACCAACAACGTTTGGTGATTTTATTTCTTACAAAGGAAATGTTTTGGTTTCTTCCCTTTCTGATCAAGTTTTCTTCACTTTGTACCTGACAAAAGGTGTTTTTGTCTTCCATTTCTGATCAAGTTTTGATCACTATATACATAATAAAGGGATATTTGTCTTCCAAAACCTTGTGTCTGACAGATGAAGTTTTTCCTACAGATTTTCAAGATTCATTTTTACGTGGACAGTGAAAACAATTGGTCATCAAATATAAGTTTCATTGAATAATAGTGAAATATAAAAATGTAAGATAAAATGCATTCCTTTCGAACCTCTTTATAGTATATTTGTAGGTATTTTGACAAGGCTATTATTGAATCATTGTATTTTTGTAATGAAATAGAAAACTCAACTTTATGTTCCAATTTATTTGGAAGCCATAAGTAACCTGTTATACCCAAAAATGTAAAAAATGCAACAGATAGAAAATCAGGTAGAAATTAATTTTATGATACAAAAGGGCAGTCGTCTAACAAAGATCACTGATTCTTGATAACTAAATGTACGTTTTCATATATGATCATTATATATGAATTTATAAGACATAAAATGCTTAGTCATGTCCACATAGTATTTTACAACATGAAAATGTAACTTTTGTCTGTTTATTTTGAAAGTAACCCATATAAGTTTACATTAATGTGCGCTTTTTTTTCTTTTATTCGATTGTTTTCGAAACAAGTATCATTTTCCATTTCTCTTAAAAGAGGTGCTAAATGAAAGGGTAATACATGCTTATAACATACATTTACATATTTTACCATTTGTTTTGCATATTTAATTTATGTTTTTCAAATACTTTCTGCATATATGTTAGTTGTGATTTACAATAATATCTTTGCAGAGTTTATAAGCGCGTTTTCTTTTTAGTTTAAGCATAATGGACAAATAGTTATTCAAAATACCAAGTTGTAAAAACAAATAATCAAGGAACTATTAAATGCTTTAACAGTAAACAGATCACTTACAAGTAGGTTTTGACATTTGACAGAGTTATCTTTTAATTAAATAGGGCGTCAGAGTTTACCTCTAAGATATTCTTTAGATATTCACCTGTAAATTGTGAAAGAACTAACCAACTATTAAAGGAAGATAACATCTCCTTCTGAATCGTTACGCGAGAGCTAGCATCAATTATGCAGACTTTCTCATTATGCAAATTTGATCATAGTTATCTCCATGACTGCCTTATTAAACAAAACTGCAAAAATCCGTCTAATACGATCTTTAAAAAAGTTCTTTAGTAGACATCAGACTCTTGTTGGAAAATTTTAAGTTTCGGACCGACCTGCGAATCAAGATTCATACTTTGCTTAGTACTGGGATGAACATTTTATTTTCACTGTCTACGACCTTTCAACATTAAGTGTTGTTGGGTTGCAACCGGACGCTACCACAAGGGAAGGGTAGGTTTTGAGCCATAAAACCAGTTTAGCACACATTTATTTAGAAATGCCTGTACCAAGTCAGAACTATTGCGGTTGACAATTTGAAGTGGCGACTCTTTGATTCGATAATTATTTTATTAACCCCATTGATTTTTATCAGTTAGTAGGAGCCTATGTTCAACTCCTCTCTACATTTAATAATGATAAAAAATTATTTGCCACAGCATAGCATGTTGTCACCTGTTACTTAGGAGAAAATTTTTCTTTGAAAGACACGTCACTCGTGATTCTTATAACCTTTCAAAATGCACGTACAAAAGTTTCAGATGTCACCAAGTAGTTCCTACGATGAACTATACCTTTACCTTTCCGTACCATTTATTGCAGTTATAGGCCAGAGTCTCTCAGTTCGTCAGTAGAGTTACAAACAGTTATCAATCTATTAAATTGTTTTTTCGAACCAGCCAGTACAATCGGTTGCTATTAGTAATAATCAGTCCAACGTTTGGAGTTACTCCCAATTTTATTAGCTTTGGCTGCATAAGTATACATTATTATTTTGTGAAATGTGTAATATTTAATAACAAACCACTCTTTTAAAGAAATTTTGATCCCCATGTTTACTTGCTTTAAGAAAAGTTATTTATATATTAGAACTAGTGCATTTAAATTTTGTGGCCTACTTTTTGGAGGGTTCGATTTTCTTATTTATATCTTTATACAATATTGGGTATGACATTGCTTTGGTACAGACTTTTAGAATAATGTAAAATGAATATCTTGCCTTTCATTCATTGATCAAAATGATCAAGATGATATTAAAAGAAGATTTATAACAATATTACTGAACAGAATTGTTAAAAGCAGAAATCCAAAGGCCAAAACGACAACGCAGCTTTTCATTCCTTTATATATTTTTATTGCAGCAATAAAGTGATTATCAATATAATCTAATTTTGTTTAATACCAATGTTTTATCATTTAAGCTGAAGATAAGATATAAGGGAAATAAAACCAAATAGTGAAAAGTTCTTGAGCATGAAATTATGTTACCGGGTAAACAGGAAGTTATACAAAATACCGGCCATTTACAGATGTATAATTCGAAATTGTGTTACTCTTTATTTTCCTTTAATAATCAAAAATACGACTATATACAGAAATTCTATCCTTTGGGCTGATGGAACCCAAGGGCACCTTAGATTTCATCGAAATTCTACCAACTGAACTGTTATCTCCGGGGGCCTTAAATTCTGTGAAAATTCTATCAACTGACTCCCCGGGAACCTTAGAACTCAGCAAAATTTCATCCACTTGATATTTACTGAAATTCTAAACAGCTTGGAAGGTTATACTCCGGCAGAACTTAGGTCTCACCTAAATTCTATAAAATGAGAAGGTCTCACCGAAATTCTATAAAATGAGATGGTACTCTTTGGGGCCTAAGGTCTTTTCAAAATTCTATCTACTGGTCATATTGTTCTCTGAGGGACCTCGTGGTCAATTAGCAGTAGTATCCACTCAGTGGTAGTAATAATCTGAAGTACAAATGTTAGGCCACAAAATACGTAATTTACAAAACAAAATCAAATGAAATCCTCAGTTGTTGATTCAAAGCCAGGCTCAAATGTTTGTAAAAACGATTAATTAAAAAAAAAGTCAAAGTTGTATCAAAGAATCGGGTAAGGACAGATCTATGTAAAAGGGTCTCTATATTTTGGTGTGCTTACCGATGCGACAATACCATTCCATTGTTTTTATTGATTTATAAAAGAGCCGTGTTTCAGCAATGAAAGCCACAAAACCATTAAAAATGAAGAAAAAGTAATTCATAAAAAATATATCATTTTATCTTAGTTATGGTATTGGGAATCTTATTTTAGTTCACTTTTGATAACGTCTAATATATTGTTTTCATTCCTTTTAGATTGTTTATATGACTAAGTGCTTTTGGGCTCTAATTACCATTTCAGACAATTCAGATATTTTGTGTTTTTATGAGATTCAAGTGTTTTATTTATTTCATATATTTATCTTTTGTCTTAAATTAAGGTCCTTCAAAAAGTGGCGGTCGTCAAAGTCGTGTCGTGCTATAACTTTTTTGTCGTTTGAGGTAGGCTTTTTGCAGTTTGCATATAGATAGATCACTTCAAGACGATGTTTTGGGCCATATATTGTGACCTGTGATCATGAACTGTGTCTTCAAGGTCAGAATACTGTTGTTTTTTTTAAACAAGTAGTGTTATAACTACTTTGTCTTTTTGGTAGGCTTTATAACCTACCAAAATAGGTAGGCTTAATATATTCGACATGCGTGTAGATTGTGTCATATGACATGTTTGTTAATCCTAAACACTCCACTTAAGCCTCAAGGTCAGCTACCGTTTTTTGTGTCCAAGCTATATATTTTTTTTAATTTAGGCCTGTGCTTTTTTTGCATTTGAAAAGATCAGTTCTAGTCAGTGAATCATATATTTTACAAAATTTTGTTTCAAAATAAGGAGTATCTTCCTCATAATAGCTATGTCGTTAGCAAAATTTTGGCTTTTCTGTTTCAATTATGGACTTCTAAATATTTAGATTTGATATGCACTGAAGAGACATAAGATGTCAAAATGCACATATTAACAGTAACTTCGATAATTCTTATTATATCAAGGCTGGTTACCATTGACCTTTCAACTTTATCCTTAACGTCAATTGGTATCAAGCAGGGCCTACAGAGATGGCTGCCACATGGACAATTTCTAATTATGTTTGATCTGATATTTATAGATTTTTCTGTTCAGACTTTTTAAGTAACACATTATTCAGACTGTGTTGGACTTTTAGTATGAATTGTTATCTTTAAACTCTTTGTAAGATCATCAGATTAGTCAAATGTTTAATTATATAAAAGTAAGTGAAAGGTTAAACCACCAAAATTGGGCTAAGTCAAAACGAAATAATGAAAATGAAGCAACATTTTATATTTAAAAGGTAGAGACGAGTTTAAAATGCCCAAAAGTTCGACATGTAATGTCTAAGTCAAGGGAATGTTAAAAGTATAAAAATGCGTATAGACACTCTGGGTGTAATACGGAAACTAAAACACGGGTGAGATTGGTGTGCCACCAGTCGATAAATTTAATAATACTGGCCGATCTTGAACACTTTGACGAATGCATATAAATAATGTAATTATTAGGGACAAGAAAGGAAATGATTCTTGGTAGGGAAGGAAACAAATGCGAAATGAATGGCATTTTAATCCCGTGATTCAGATTTTTCCTCATTTTTATTTTTTTTGTTTGACTTACTCGACACTCTATTTCATTTCTCAACTCAGTAAATGCCTTGTGCCTATATAGGTTCTGTTAAATAGGATTTCATTTTTTTGAAACGTAGTTATAGACAAAAATTTTAAGAATACTTAAAACAAAAGAATTCAAATTGTAAATAAATTAATTAAATGTAGCTGTTGTAACAATTAAAGTTCCTACATTGTTCATTCAAATTTAATTTTCGATACAAAATATGTGTCTGTGGCAGAAAGCATATTTATGTGGATTCATTTAAACAAATACAGTATTATATTTTAGGAAATAAAAATGTATCTACAATCTTGTAATCATTCTGTAAACATAATTTAAATCGACATAAATAAAGAAATACAAACACTGGTATTGCATCAAAGTGATTTTAAGTCATATGTTTAGCTTTAAACTTAACTCTAATTCACAAATATATCCTAGTTTTACCAGTTTGCACATATTTGCGAGATAAGTTCACCAACGTATTTTGTAACATACTTTGGTACAATCTCTTTTTGAAAACAACTTTTTGTCGGTTTTTTTTAGACGAAACAACAATATGTTTGATTTAAAATCTGTTTGTTTGTCATTCCCTGAAAACCAGCGCTGGTTGATAATTTGTTAAATAAAAGGTTTCCAAAAATAAGCAAATATAACAATAGCTATAGATAAAAAATAGAATTTAACTTGATATACATATTCTAATAAAGTATTATTGACACGTCTGACATGACAATCTACATTACAAAATGTACTGTGTTGTTTTATTACCATTGTGTTGGTGGCTTTAATGGTGGACTGTTAATCCACGATCCAGTCTTGTTGTGATTCGGTATTGACCCGAACACCGATGATTTTAGAAATTACATTATCTGAAGTCAAAGAATTTCTTAAATCGAAGGAATGAGATGATACAGGTGTCTTTCTTAGCTGATTTTAACTATACTTTTATTTCCTGTCGGTTAATTCTATGATGTGTTTTGATTGTAGGTCTTATTATTTGATTTTTATTTCCTGTCGGTTAATTCTATGATGTGTTTTGATTGTAGGTCTTATTATTTGATTTTTATTTCCTATCGGTTAATTCTATGATGTGTTTTGATTGTAGGTCTTATTATTTGATTTTTATTTCTTGTCGGTTAATTCTATGATGTGTTTTGAATGTAGGTCTTATTATTTGATTTTTATTTCCTGTCGGTTAATTCTATGATGTGTTTTGATTGTAGGTCTTATTATTTGATTTTTATTTCCTCTGAAGAAATGGTCGAAATGGTCATCTGTTGAACCAAAATTAATTGTCATTTGTTATTTAACAAAATCTGCTTCTCCGAGTTATTATCATTATCGGGCAGAAGGCTGAAAGATTTTTATTGTCTTTCTCAAATCGAGTTCAGCTCAATGTTATTGTATTTCCCAAAATTGAATTGTGCTTTCCTGGTGAAACAGACAAAATTTATTCAATGAATAGAAATTGTGCAAACTCTTTTGCATACAACGTTAAACATAGAATAAATACTAGACGTAGTTTTATTGTAATTTTGTACCTAAAAATATTTAAAAAAAAACAAGATTTCATTGCTACAGAAGTGGTAAGGTACAATATCTTAATTGACAGTAAGACTTTCAGAGAGACAAAGTATCACATACATAGAGCTATGAAAGATAAAGATAATCTCTACGTATTCAAGTTTTTTTTTTTTTTTTACGTATGTTTGAATTGGTGGTTGTGACTATATGCCTTTACCAACTTTTGTGCCCATAAATGGACACATCACTAAATTTTATTTTTGTTTCCTCTAGAAATAGATGAAACATACCAATGGTAGGGTATGGCGAAAGTATCCCCACCTATCATTTAATAAAACAAAGTTTAAGCAAAAAAATGATAGGTTTCTAATGTTGTTTTGAGATATAATTAATTAAATATATGGCGGGAAAGTGAACTCCCTTGAATATTTGATAGGTTGAGCATAAACAATGTTTATTCATGAACGAATGTGACAAAATAAATAGGATTAATGAAAATGTGACCAGCGAGCAGTCTTAAGTGGTTTTGTGTTACTTTTATACCCCCTAGATTATTTGTACTCCTCCAGCTTTTAAACATGTTTGATTTCTTCCAAATGCCTTGTCGGAATGACCATTAGCAGAAAAAAATTTTGGAATTCTGATGATGTTAAATTTAATTGCTTACCAAATTCTCCCTTTTGCAGTTATTAAAATGTGTTTGTACGACAACATAATTGTATTTAAAAATTTTCTTAGAATGTTTTAATAAGCATAATGCTCAGTTTAAGCCTACTTAAATGCAACACTTTTCTACCGTTTGTTACACTTTGCAAACGTGCTTTAGGTTTTGTTTAAAGAAGAAACACTTTCTCTTTGTGAAAGTATCTATCTTTCTTATCAAGAGAACAATTAACCCATGCTCCATTTAAATCAGTTTATATCAAACTTTCAAGTTTGTTACAGGTTTATAACAACGAAGACACTTCAGTTTCCTCGCCTTAAAATCTCTCTTTTACTCAGCACCGACGGAATGTTAATTTAAAATTTGTGTGATTCGGTTATCGCAAACACACAACAAAAGGTTCTATAATTGTAGAATAATAACTTGTGATTTAGCCGTCTGGGAATGGACAGTTATTAAATCACAATGTTTGGTGTCAAACAATTGATACGACGACATAATTAATTTACATAAAAGTTCACTTTTGTCTTATTTGCAAACAAATTGAAAGTATTTCCTCAGCCGTAGGTGGTCGACATATGCAAGTGTGAACAAACTTTAATCAACTTTTACACAAGGAATGCACATATATATTTACAAGATATAGACATGTTAATAAATAAGAAAAGATCCGTCGTTTCCCCTTGGTGATAAGTTTATTCTAAAGTAGTTACAACGAAATTTGTTGCAGCTTTTGTTTTAGCTAGTTTAAGTTTAGAGATCGCATTAATATAATTTTCTAACTGTAAACAATTACAACTAATTTATATACCACTGTAATCATAATCATAAAAAAATCTATATCTCGGAGAAATACATTGAGTGATGGCAAATTAACAAACGTGCAACCATTATTTATGCAAAATACTACCATCATCTATGTAAACCACTAATCTACAGAAAATTTGTTTGGTTGTTAGACATACCAACCATAACTTTTTTTGCTAATTTTATAAACTTAAAAAATAATTTTTATTTATGTATGTTGTTCCATCGTTTGGTCTTACCATGTATTAGTAGAGACTTTGTCTCATGTACATTTACTCCATATCCTTTCATTTTTTATCCAAAAATATTTTACAATGATATTACTAATTTTACTTTTTGTTAACAAATCAATCTATTGCCTCACTTTTCTGTTTTAAGATACCTTGAAATATATTTCCAATGACAAAAAAATCAATATGAAAAAATATATATTTTAGTTTATTCTAAAGAACAAATAAATGCATGCAAAATATAAACTTTTTTTGCTCTCGACATAAAAAAAGATCGAATAATCGACCTGTAAAAAGTTTTAATGTCAGCAAACCTTGCGCATTGGCTTTTCTATTTAGATCGTATTCGTAATTTGTTCTCTATCAGTCTTTTCACATATTTCGGTTTATGGATTTCTAATATTTTGATTTTTATCTGCACTGAAGAGACAGCAGTTGTGGAAATGAAATGCGCTTATGCAGAATTCAAATTAACAGTAACTTCGGTATTATGTTACTTATTACCACTGGACCGATGTCTCTGCTGGTGGACTGTTAGTCCCCGAGGGTATGCACCAACCCAGTAGCCAGTACTTCAGTGCTGGCCCGAAAACCGATTATACCTTGAAACTTGCAAAATCTAAATTTAATCTAATTTTGTTCATTATTAAGGAGTATCTCCCTCTTGCATAACTCTGTTCTTAGCTGATTTTGTCTTTTCTATTTAGATGTTATTGGTAATTTGTTCTCTATCAGATTTTACACATGTTTCGGTGTATGGATTTCCAATATTTTGATTTTATCTACACTAAAGAGACATCAGTTGTCGAAATACGCATACTTAAGAGACATCAGTTGTCGAAATGCGCATATGCAGAATCCAAATTAACAGCAACTTCGGTAATATGTTACTGAATACATATCTACCAAATATAAATACATGTAATTACATGGAATAAAAAAGTTGAAGTGACATTTTCTTTAAAACAGAACAAACATACAATGACATATTAATTATACTTCAACGTTTCAGACATGAGATTATGAAGTTTATAGCAAAGATCTAGACCAAAGATAAACCAAATAACTCATGACTTCTATATTATATCGGTATCTAACATATAATATATAACAAATTAAAAGTGTATCAGGATTCTGACACAAAAGTCTCCCAAACGAACTCCTAAATCAGAATTCAAGGCTAGAAACCAATTCTAAACAAGTTGGACCACCTTTCTGTGAAGTTTTATTTAATTCTGAGGTTTATCGATTTTCCCACCTTTTTGTCAGTTTCCGTGGCAACGGCCACCATTTTCAAGTCCTGGAGACCAGAAACAATTTTCAAATGTGTAAGATATCCTTTCTGTGAATTTTCATCCAATTCCCACCTTTTTCTGTTTTCATGGCAACCGGTGCCATTTTGAAAAATCCAAGACCTGATGGCACCTTTCGGGATAGGGATCCATCTTGCTGTAAAGTTTGGGCAAGATATGATCATCAGTCTCTGAGAAAATGGTCGGACAAATTTTGAGGCGGAAAACACATGAGTAAAAACAATTAGTCCCCAAACTTCGTTTGGAAGACTTAACAATACGATGTTTTGAGATTAGTCTTTTTGTTTTTATTTTATATCAGTTATATTAGCCATTATTTACCATTTATCACGTCTTTTTTGTCTTCACCGTTCACTGTTCTCCTTACCCCATTTAAATTACATCACTTTATAAAATTTGTCTGAATTTTCCATTACAGATCCATCGTCAAATGAATGCTAAATAACCACATTGCTCGCTACAGACTAGTCCAACATGTTGTTACATCTGCTAATGAACAGAAAAATCGTTCATTCTTGAAACCGAAATTTACAAACAAATGCCATCAGTCTTGGCATTACTCTACATTAACGAACCTCAAAGATTGCCCCAAATAGTCCCTCAGATATCTTATACCTTTAACAAACCTATTGCAACCAAAATCTTCATGATAACAAAGTGCTATTGTGGGATGTTCAAACTGATGACTTTTAATAACAACCTCTCTCTTATTCATTAAAACCACTATGGGCTCCAATTCAAAGAGCATATTCGAAAACTGTTTTCCTTTCAAAATTACATTTATGTCATTGTACCAGCAACCAGCAGTGACTGCTCAGTGAAGGCAATGGGTATCGACAATTCATTTGGCAACTCAACTTACAAACTCTCTACCATAGCAAGCCGGGGTGATAACAAAATTACTGAACAGACAAAAAGACAAATCATGTGGAAACCACCGGAAAAATTATCGAAGGCTACCGCACACTACTGAAATGAAAGATGGAGGCTTGGCATGCCAAAAAACCGGTTTAAACCACAATTTCTGTGCGGTAGTGTGCGGTAGCAACTCAACAGCAATTGCTATTGAAATGTACACAGTTAAAAGAAATGATCAAAGTGGACATTAACTCTATTTTCTTCCTGTGTTATCAACGTAAGCAAGAAAAAAATGGCGACTTTGAATCTACTGGTTACATAACTACATAAATGCGCTTACAAACAGATATACTGCTGGTACTCCCCTGAATGTACAACAAATCCCTTTCTAAGCTCCTGACTTCATTAATTACTACAGAAGTCAAAGATGGCCTAAAGATATATTGCGACAAAGTATGCTCAACAAGTAGGGTGAATCAGATGTGGATTCTCCAAAACTCTTAGGATTTGTTTACTTACTCATTCAACAGTGATACAACATTTCTTTTTTCTACACATTGTACTAATCACTACAGGATAACTTAAAGTCAGTACGTCGGATGTAACAGATCAACTTATTTGTACTTAAAGTGTGAAAATATTTCATGCAAAAAAAAGATAGGAGATACTTTGTTTAACATAGCACTGACTTCAAAAAGAAGTATATGGACGAGGATGTCATCGCATTCATGGAATTCTTAATTAACAACATGTTTGTCGAATTTTAAGGACAGGTATTCCAGCAAACAATAGATACTTATATATCGTGAATAATTGTGCTCAACTGTTAGCCAATTTGTTACTATATTAGTTTGAAGTCAGGTTCATACAAGGGCACAGAAGTTCTAGTTCACAAAATCAAAGGACAAGTCCTTTAATTCCAGTTTCCTTTATATAAATGATATTTTTTCATTGAATTAATATCAGTTTGGGTATTACCTTTTTATTTACCAAAATGAAAATGAAATTAAATAACACAGTGATACAACAGCATGCCAGGACTTGTACCTCTATATTAATAACTTTGGAAGTCTGGTAACAAAACTTAACGACAAACATTATCATTTCGACTTTCAAATAATAAACTTCCCTTTTTGAGCAATAATATTTCCACAACCCCAGCTGTGACGTCTATATATTAAAATTCATTCGCTATTGTCGTGCTCTTTGTTGAAGGCCTCATAATGACTTCAAGATGAAGAACAACAATGAAAGCGTTGTTCCATTTGCTTAATCTTACCATGTATTTATAGGGATTTTGTCTCATGTACATTTACGATATATCCCTTTATTTGTTCATGTAGTTTGTACAGCGATTTATGAACAGAGCAAAATGTGCGAAAAACTTTTACACAAAAGTTATGTTCAACCACTACTGCAATTGTTACTAGAAGTTTTACGGTCATTACCATAATTTGAAATACCAATGTTTCTATTTTCAAATTACAATAGACTTTTTGGGGTATATCCTGAGTTAATAATATAAACTGACAAACGCCGACTTTGCCAAAACTAGACTCTCATTGGTTGGGTGACGGGTGCCAAGCTTGGAGCAGATCATATTTACCCTTCTTGAGAATTTGATGTGATACCTCTAGTTTGATGTGAGTTCACACACCTAGTGCTTTAGTTTTATGGCATTCAAGTTCATTTTTGTTTACAATTTTTTTTTTCAAGTAACCGTTCAAAGGCGAACTAAATACGAAACAAATAGTAAGCATAAATAATTCTTTATTTAAATAAGTCCCCTATGATTCGTATTCGGTATATTTCATATGTGTTGTCTGTTGATATTTCGAAGATTTCTGACAGATCAATAAAGGTTAAGCGGAATATTTTGATGGATATGTGGTTATCTTTCTTTGTATGAAAACCAGTGTCTATGAATGCAAGAACAGTAGTGTAAACGTCTTCATCTGATTTTGAAGGTATGAAGGGCTCTTACAGAGTGTAATAGTATAAAAGTAAAATTAATGGAAATTATCAAGCTTCTATACTATCATTGGAAAAAGAGCGTAAAGAAGTCGACTAAAAGCCTGGTCCCGATCCATGGTGGCAAACTATATAGAAAAGCGTCACGCTTCATGCAGTCTAAAGGTCAATTCTACATTTCTCAATACAAAGGCAGGCACACGGGGCCGTAAAGAAGGCAAAAGTTTCTGCGCCACACCTTTTTCCCACATTTCAATAAAAACCCGTCCCAGTTGTCCCTTCCACCTTAATTTCTTTCTTTTTACATAACAGTTACATCGTTTGGTCCTAGTATAGCTGTAATATTACCCACTGGACTTATAACTCTGATTTGAGTCTCTTGAAGGCGCTTTCACAGCACCAAGTGAATTTTCTAAACAAACTAGTAGCATGATGGTTTATCCACATTCTAAATTCAATGTATAACAAATTTCAGATGCCTTTTACTTGCCAAGTCCCAAACATATTTCTCTCACTGAAGCATCTTGAGTAGTTTAAGTAATAAAAATTCGGAAGATGAAACCATCTCAGTGTCTCAGTGAGTGAAATGCTTATATAATGGGAAAAAGAATAAACTTTGTCGTTGTTGGCAATCTGTGGCAACTGTGAGAAGTTCAAAACTATAATGGAATGTTTGTCTCCATCTGTTGTAATTGATGCATGGGTCCGATGTATTCTAAAATTTACAGGACTGTAAAATCATATTTAAAAATGTTTTATTCAAACTTTTAGACTTCAGTATTACAGCAAAAATGATGCATCACTTGCTAATGGTAATTTCCAGCACATGACCTATAGGTCATTTTTGCCAGACCCTTCTATAATAATTGAATATTTAAAATCTGATTTCATCGAGAAAATAAGCAGCTGCTTTTGAAGTAACTGAATGGATTTTCAGACCGAGTGAGTATTACATTAAGGCTACAATTAAACCAAAGGCAAGCATGTGAGCCTGCATCGCTCACCTGGTGGCTACTGATCAAATAAGATTTCCCGCAAGGTTTAACAATTAATCTGAAGTCAGTCATCTGGGAGATTACTGTCATGTTAAATTGCCTATCAAATATTAATTTAATGTTTTAAATGGTTTTCAAGAAGTAACAGTTTAAAAAATTTTCCCAAAGAGTTCCATGTTAAACTGTACTCCTCGGTTGCAACCATTTTAGATTTCTGATTGGTACCAATATAAAACATTTTGTAAATGACCATCAAGTTACAATGGTTATTAAATATAAACTTGATAAATGAAACGCTTTTCAAGAAATAGCAATTTACAACATTTTCCCATAGGGTCCATAGGTTAAACTATGATCTGCAGTTGCGACCATCGCATCTTGGATCGATGATGGGTATTAAATTCATACATTTACTTAATTTGGTTTCTGTATCCCGTTTCCCTATAATATAATAAACATACAGTTTTCAAGAATTAACAATTCACAATATTTCCCATAGGGCTCTATGTTCAACTTTGTTCCCCGGTGGTGTCCATTTGGGATTTTTGGGATTTATACAGATATGCAAAATTTGGTAGATGACCATCATGTTACCACGCCTAGTCAATATCAACTTGATATATGAAAGGATTTTCAAAAATTAGCAATTTACAACATTTTCCCATAGCGTCCAATGTTTAACTAAGATCTGCAGCGGCGGCCATTTTAGATTTATGATCGGTACTAAAATCCTACATTTGTTTATTACCATTATGCTACCATACCTAGTTAATATGAACTTAATGTATGAAACGGTTTTCAAGAAGTAACAATATACATCATTGTCCCATACGGTCCTATGTTAAACTATGCTCCCCGGTGGCGGTCATCTTGGATATGATGTGAACAATTTAAACATGTGCAGAAATTGTACTTCTTGATAAGCTGAAAACTTTTAATATATAAACTTAACCTCTACCTCAAACAGTTTTTGAAATATAGGACAAAATGTATAAATAACAAAATACCGAAGTTACTGATAATTTATTTTCTGCATATGCGCATTTCGACAACTTACGTCTCATCAGTGCAGATAAAACCAAAAATTTGGAAGTCCATTAACCGAAAAATGTGTTAAAGCTGATAGAGAACAAATAACCAAAAGAATCTAAATAGAAATACCAAATTCAGCTAAGGACAGAGCTATGCATGAGGCAGATACCCCTTAGTTTTCAACATAATTTTGAAAAAAAATTTAGATATTGAAAGTTCAGTACAATCGGTTTTCGGGTCAGCACCGAAGTACTGACTACTGGGTTGGTGAATACTCTCGGGGACTAACAGTCCACAAGCAGAGGCATCGGCCCAGTGGTAATAAATAACAAAATACCGAAGTTACTGATAATTTATTTTCTGCATATGCGCATTTCGACAACTTATGTCTCATCAGTGCAGATAAAACCAAAAATTTGGAAGTCCATAAACCGAAAAATGTGTTAAAGTTGATAGAGAACAAATGCCAAAAGAATCTAAATAGAAATACCAAATTTCAGCTAAGGACAGAGCTATGCATGAGGGAGATACTTCTTAGTTTTCAACATAATTTTGAAAAATTTAGATATTGAAAGTTCAGTAAAATGACGAAAATATGACAAATAAAAGGCAACTCCTCTATGGGTAATTGGATTTTCTTCAAAGTTTCCATTTGGGTACATCTTGGTTTGCTGAACATTTTTGCAATTAATGTTGACTTTTATCTGTTATAAATTTTCTAATAAAAAATAAAATATGTCAAAATTTTCTAATAAAAAATAAAATATATCAAAATTTTGAAAATGTTACTGAAAAAAAGGCAATAACTCCAAGAAGGGTTTCGGATTTTCTTCAAAATTGCAGGGAGTCCTTGTCTGTTATGGCTTCTGACTTATTTGCAAAAACAGCAATTTACCCATATTTTCCATTTTCAGAAACTGCGTCATTGTTGTTTGGTCTCCCGACTAATCGAACACAATTTTGAAACTGCATACCCTGGTGATGATTCAGGCCAAGTTTGGTTACAATTGGCTCAGCAGTTTCAGAGAAGAGGATTTTTGAATATAGGACAAAATGTATAAAAATTACAAAAATTTGACAAATTTAAAGGGGAATAACTCCTTCATCGGTATTTAGATTTGCTTCAAAATGTCCATATGTTTAGATCTTGGTATGCTGAACATTTTTTAAATTTAAAAGGACTTCTTACTGTTATATTTTTTATAATGAAAAAATATATCAAAATTTTGAAAATTTTACGGAAAAGGGCAATAACTCCAAGACGGGTTTTGGATTTTCTTCAAAACTGCAAGGCGGAAAGATCTTACCATGCCAATCATTTTTACCTCATCAGATTTTTGATACATGTAACGGTTTTTGACTGATTTGCAAAAAAAACCAGCAATTTACTCCTATGTTATATTTTTAGCAATAGCGGCCATGTTATTTGGTCTTCGGACTAATCGAACATAATTTTAAAGCTGCAAACCCTGGTGATGCTTCAGGCCAAGTTTTGTTACAATTGGCCGAGCAGTTAAAGAGGAGAAGATTTTTTGAAATTGTTGACGGACGACGGACGCAAAGTGATGGCAAAAAATTCGTCCAGATTTTTTTATTTTTTGGTTTTTGGCTACTATTTGTTTCTTTAAATTATAGGGATTTTACTAAATATCGGAAATAATAAAAATAAACTTCACCGATCCACCCCATTTTTTTTTAATTGTGGGTGAGATTTTTAATTGTAGCCTAATGGGATACTTTCATGTTATCTTGCAGTTGATTAAGCTTTTTCCTTTCAATCATTCTGTCTTTCAAGACAATTGAGGTGTTATTATCCCAATTTATTGTGCATTTCTTATGAGTTAGGCCCCTGGCTCGTGCTCGTATCGGAAAATCAATTAATATCCAACATTATATAAGAAAGAAATTGAAGAAGTGATATCTGGATATAAAGAACGACTCGACCGAATGCAGTCTTGTGAAATTATAAACAAGGCCACAATTATGCGGTAGCGCCTTTAAACCAAAATATGATAAAGATTTAAAACTTTTCCTTTAAGGTTTCTCATCTCACGCTTATGTCGTCTCAATACACGCGAAACAAGTAACTGTGGTATTCCTACACCTACTCCCCCACTGAAGAGATTATTACGGGTTAAAATAATCCCTATGTAAATGGTATAAATTGTTAAAATAAATATATTAATCACTGGTCTCCGTTGTGTCCACTTCTTTATAACTACATTAAAAGATAGTCTCCAATTTTTAAATTGAACATACAAAGGATTACGGGAAAATGATAAAAAAGTGAAACCTGAAAGACGTTTCGGTAGTTCAGTTGTCCATATAATTATTTACAAAGTCTTTGAAAGTGTGAAATATATGTAAACAAGTGATACTGTGTTAGTGATCCAAATATAAAACTTAATGCAATGTCTTTGTAACATTGCCGCTATTTGTATTGCAACGACAGTCAATTTGAAAAAGGAGAGGAATACTCAAAATTTAATATTATTTGCCTTTTTCAAATAATTAAAACTACGGATTTTATAAATGAAGGGGTCATAAATGCATGGGAAAAAAGGTTGCAAAAAATAGAAATATTTCCTAAACGAATAAAAGATAATTGCTTACGTTCGTACAAAGGTTACACACAGTCTGCAAAACGTGGACTAAGTCTGTAAAACAGTATATCGCTTAGTGAACAAGTTTATGAACTTCAAACACTTAACATTCAACACTACTTAGAAATCAAATGTTTACTTTTACTTTAGAAATCAAAGAAATAGTATTCATCCTAGCTAGATAACAAGTTTTTGAATCTCTTAAAACAGTACAGCGACGAACAAAGTTAATGCAACCTACAAAAGCATTCCACGGAGTTATAATAAGAAAACGTTTCATCTTGCCTGAATTCTTGTTTCTTTATCTTCTATTCATATACGGAAGAAGAAAAAAATCTCATGTAATATTAAGAAACGACGAGAGCGGCTAATAAATGAGTTATTTTATTACTCTAATTGTTTCGATAAATATGTCTTCTGGTTTGTTTAATGTTGTAATTTCAGGTGTTTCTTTTTTTAGGGCGGACCTGCAGTCAAAATGCATATGAATACAAAGTACGAGGCTTGCCTGTTAAATTCTTGGACAAGGATAAATAATAAAGACGTTTCATCTATTATTATTCTTTTTCTTTTTTTTTTCTTCTTTTTTCTTCTTTGCAGTTGCCGAAACTTTTACTTTATAAAAATTGTGATATGTGAAATGTATCCAAATTACAATGTTGAGAGCGTATTAGGGCCACGGAAATTGGCCTGGCAAACCACAAACGTAATACAAATGTATTTGAATTTTAAAATTCAGTGAATATTCAAATCATATTACGTTCAACATTAAAATTTCCAAATTTCAACTTCAAAAAGTTTGAAATGGCAAATAAACTCAGCTCTAAATGTTCGCAAAGTGATCGACAATTCCATAAAAACTCTGTGTTTTCGGAATACGCGGTGCAATGGTAAGAGTTTAATTAAGTATCACAGTAGTTAACGGGGACACTCTCAAATACCAACTGCCACTGCCATATTGGATTTTTTTTTCAAGTGTGCTTTTCATTACTTTTCAAATACTATAGTAGATTTTGAGACAACAAAAACAAAGGGGAATAATAACAACTCAAAGCTACAAGATCTTCAATGAACGGTGAGGAAACCCCACACCCAACGGCAGGTCGGAGTTGACCTGGAGCTATCAAGGAATTCTCCCAACGTTTCTAAAGCAGTATCATTTTTATTTGTCACATAAGAAATAGATCAGCTTACATAAAGCATCTATAATATTATATTTTCTCTTTTCAATTTTGTATGAAAATTACCTTTACCAGTGCACAAAATACAAGCGAGTCGTTAGAAAAATCATGGAAACTAGGTAGCTTTTCAAATACTATAGTATATTTTGAGACAAAAAAAGGCAAGTATACATGCTATATGATATACGTCAAGTCAGATCACCATCCTTTTACAAATTGCAATACTGTAAGTTCGGAGTGTTATTGACAATTATCGTCTTTCCCTTCGCCGATCTCAGCCTGCAGAACACTTCTGCAAAAGCCATATCCGGTTGACCCGGACTTATCAAGAAGTTGACAAGTAGTTATCAAGGAATTCTCCCAACGTTTCTAAAGCAGTATCATTTTTATTCGTCACACAAGAAATATATCAGCTTACATAAAGCATCTATAATATTATATTTTCTCGTTTCAATTTTGTATGAAAATTAACTTTACCAGTGCACAAAATACAAGCGAGTCGATGGCTTTTGCAGAAGTGTTCTGCAGGCTGATATCGGCGAAGGGAAAGACGATAATTGTCAATAACACTCCGAACTTACAGTATTCATGGAAACTAGGTAGCGTTTCAAATACTATAGTAGATTTTGAGACAAAAAACAAGTATACATGCTATATGATATACGTCAAGGCAGATCACCATCCTTTTACAAATTGCAATACTGTAAGTTCGGAGTGTTATTGACAATTATCGTCTTTCCCTTCGCCTATCTCAGCCTGCAGAACACTTCTGCAAAAGCCATATCCGGTTGACCCAGATTTATCAAGAAGTTGACCTGGAGTTATCAAGGAATTCTCCCAGTGTCATTTTTATTCGTCACACAAGAAATAGATCAGCTACATAAAGCATCTATAATATTATATTTTCTCGTTCCAATTTTGTATGAAAATAAACTTTACCAGTGCATAAAATACAAGCGAGTCGTTAGAAAAATCGTGGAAACTAGGTAGCTGATAACTTCAGCACAGCCACCATTTTTTTACTTTGACATCATAAAAGTGCCAAGGAACGTGAACAAAAATGTAAACAATGGAGAGTTGCTGTGAAGAAAACCAGACTTTATTTCAAGTTTCTAACATGGTTTGATCAGAATATTTCTAAATTTAATAATGCTGGTCGACAAAAATATTGTGCGGTCATAAAATATCGACAAAAAATTGTTCATTATATAAAACATGCCCAAAGAATGGCTGTCAACCCTTGCACAATTTTGGGCGAATAACTCGTTATTGAGTATTGTAAAGAAAAGGGTAATAAAACGCGATGAACACAATATCTAAATGTTAAAAGCTGTTATATTGTGAAATACCATCCTGCTCGCCAGAATATGAAGTTTGGGGCTCATTTGCAAGCGCTTACTCGCCCCTGTGCTTCATATTCTGGCTCATGGGAAGATATTTTACGATCTACAGCTGTCACCACCCAGATAACATACTTCTCGCCGACAAGCACTTATTGAAGTTGATATGTGTAAATGAGATATTTTGGCCGACATGTTGACGATGATGTCAAAAAGGTTTCGTTTCGTTTTTTTTTTTTTTTGTTTTTTTTTTTTTTTTTTTTTTTTTTGTCTTCGTGCAAACAAGGAGCCATTTTTTTCTTTTTCTTTTTTTAACAAAAAATCTTAATACATTAATTCTCAATGTAAAACAAATTTTGGTTACTGTCCTGAAAGTCACAGACCTATTATGTTTTGGAATTCTACACAACAACACTACATTTATAATTTGTTAAGTTGAGAACAAACATTTTCAGCGATTGGATTTCAAAATATTTGATTCCAATTTTGGAAAATATTCTGAAAATTTACTGGTACACTTATTTTTTGGAATTCTACTTAACAACCATACCTTAATAATTTGTTTCAAGTAGACAAAATACTTTAACTGATTTGATTCAAAAAATATTTTATTCCAAATTTGGTAAAAATTTCCTGAAAGTCTCAAAACCATTATGTATTGGAATTCTACCTAGCAACCATATTTTTAGAATTCTTTTAGTTTAGGACAAACATTTTCGCTCATTGCATTTCAAATATGGTAGATTCTTGTTCAATTAGCTTCCTGATAGTCTCAAAGACCACTTATTTCTTTAATTTTACACTCAAACCACAATTTAAGAATTTGTTTCAATTAGATCAAACATTCACTAATTTGATTTCAAAATTATTCCATTCAAATGATTGTTGAATTTCCTGAAAGTCTCAAAAACCTTTTTTTTTTATCTAGCAACCATTTTGTAATTTCTTTTGTAATTGGAACAAATATCTGCAGTAATTGGATTTCAAAAATATTTGATTTGAAATTTACAAAGACCGCTTTTGTAATTCTAATAAGCAACATACTTTAAAAATTTGTTTTGATTAGAATATACATTTTCATTAATTAGATTTCAAGAAAAATATTCGACTTTTGGAATATTTCCTGAAAATCTAACACTACTTATGTTTTTATTTTTAGCTCACCTGCCTATGCCAGGGTGAGCTTTTGCCATCACTTGGCGTCCGTCGTCCATCCGTCCGTCCGTCCGTCCGTAGTAAACTTTTCTTCAAAATCTTCTCTGAAACCACTGGGCCAATTTAATTCAAACTTGATCTGAGTCATCACCGGGGTATGTAGTTCTGAAAATGTCTTCGGTTAGTCCGAGGACCAAACAACATGGCCGCTGTTACTAAAAATAGAACATAGGGGTAAATTGCTGTTTTTGGCAAACAACTCCTAAACCATTGCAGATATAAAAAAATCTTACAAAGAGACAAAATTGTTCAAAATGCCGAGATCTATCTGCTCAACAATTTTGAAGAAAATCGGAAAACCCGTGTCAGAGTTATAGCCCTTTTTCCGTAAATTGTTCAAAATTTATGTATTTTTCATTTAAAAACTGTAACAGATAGAGGTGAAGTGTAAATTGGAAAAGTGTTCGGCATATCAAGATCTACATACTCTGAAATATTGAAGAAAATCCAAAGGCCTGTGTAGGATTTATTGATTGTTTCCCCTTTTTTTAATTATTATTTTTTTTTTATGTCATACGGTTTATTGGTTATTTCCCTTTAAATTCTGTGTTCAACTCATCTTTGGTTAACTTTTCTCTCTTAAGCTTAAAAGAAATTCCCTGCTATCGCTTATTAAAAACAATTATTTCTTCCATAATTAAGAGCAAAAACTTCAGTATTTTGTTATTAGACATAATTTCTACAAATTCATGGTAAAACCAAACCCTGGCTACGATTCTGACTTTGAACATATCATTTTTTTCATAAAACTAGTAGGCGTTTCGGGCATAACAGGAGACCCTTACCCTGTCGACGCATCCGGTCTCAATCATATGCTTTATTTTCTTATTGATAATGCATGTCACATTTTGGAGGTGCTATTTATCAACAGCAAGTTGGTATTCCAATGGGCACGAATAGTGCTCATCTACTCCCAGACTTGTTTTTATACTCTTCCGAGACTAAATTTCTTAAAGGACTCGTAAATGCTCATAAAATTAAAATTGCTAGACCCATTAATCTCACTTATAGATACATTGGTGGTGTCCTTTACATTAATAACACATGTTTTTCTAAATGGATTCCATCAATATGTCCTTCAGAACAAGAAATAAAGGAAACAACGGAAACCGTTACATGTAAATCTTGTTGGACTTACATCTCGAATTTGACGAGAATCGTCATCTCAGTAACAAAATACTACTTTAATTTCAAAATTATCAATTTTCCTAACATGGACAGTAATATTCCAACTTTTTCTACTTATGGAATGTAAGGTTCAAGTTAATTCTTTACGCGAGACCTAGCACTAATTACGCAGACTTTCTCGTTAAGCATAGTTATTTCCGTTATTAATCAAAGCTTCAAACAATTCCTTCCCATACGATCATTCAAAAAAGATAGATATTAGTCCCTTGTGGAAAAAAACTGAACTGTGATTAAAGGTTCATTTTTTCTTTATACGAAGATGAACATTTTCTTTCACTTTCTACGCTATTTCAATAACGCTTAATAGTGCTCCCCCTTCTGCTCACAACGCTTTGATAGAGATGGATGAAGACAAATCCAAAAAGTGGAAATTCCACTGTATGACTTCTAAACGTCAAAACAAACAAGACAGTCAATTTCAAGTAAAACATAGAAGTAGTGATACGATTTAAATAAACTAATTTGTTGCAAAGGATTTTAATCTTTCGGTAAGGCCTTACTGCGATGCCAGTTGTTTGCCTTGGATACGACCATAAGTAATGAAGCGGTTTCCTCTATAAGTTATTTTTGATTATAAAACAGCCAATCAGAAACTGTTTTGTATGCAAACCAATGAAATCAAAAGACACAATTGTTTTTCGGACGGTTGTCTTTATATGTCTCATTATCCGTAAAATCCGACAGATTTGAAACTCGTCGGGCTAGCTGATGAGTTGATACCGGACACAACCGCAATAGAAGGGGAAATTTAGCACCATAAAACCGCGGTTTAACCCAGCATTTCATTTGAAATATCTATACAAAGTCAGGAAAATTGCGGCTGGCAATTTTCCAGATGTTTTAGTACCTACTTTGTCTATTTTCCCTTTTTTTCACCTCTTGATAGTTCTGTTGGGTAATTTTGTTATTACAGTCTTTCATTACTTACTTTACGTGAAAATGTTCACGTTGTTTCTATTTTAAATTTGTTACTTGTCAATAGGTTAGAGATTTGAATATCTGTTTCTCTAATTTCTAGCAAACTGAACCAACGCCTGACCAGTGTGATAAAAATATTTCTCATCTACTCTCGTGAAATTTCCCGCTAAATCTATTCAGAATATAATGCTTTGTGTTTTATATAATGTCATTAAGGAAACATTTTCTACAACTTAAACGCGTTAATTATATGAAATTTCTCACAGTTTCTTAAATAGATTTTCAAATGTTTAAAAACTCGGCAAGCCTCGTTTTTAAACATTTGCAAAATTTATTTAACTCGATGTGAGAAACTTCATAATCAACTTATTTCTCGTTGTAGAAACTATATATATCATGCTTCCTGGTACTTTTATTCAAGTGTATGCGTGCTAGGTTATATTTTGCAGTAATACTGTATAAAGCATTTGAAGACGTTGTATATTCGAGTGTTTTGTCTTAGGTTGTTATATGCAAAAGCAAAGGCATCGTTAGTCGTCATATAAGCGAGAGGTTGATGCATCATTAAACCTGGTTTAACCCACCATCTTATTTATAAAATGCCCGTTCCAAGTCGGGAATATGTCGGCTTGCCAAAAATGTTCTGTGTTGGATTGTGTTTCCCTGATTCAGTCGAATGTTGTACGGATTTTCCTTACTGGTCTCTTCCTTTGATCGATTCGGACTTTTGTTGTCACTTTTATTAATTTCAAAAGCTTTGAGCGCGAAAATTGCTCCCTCGCGAAATGTTTGTCCTACACACCCGCTAAAATAACACTGTGCGAAAATTTCAACGTTTACGGTATTATCAGATCTGATGTATGAAATCTGCACCATCAAAAATTATTTATCTTAAAAAAACCTACAGACACATGCCAGCTAAAACCAACAAAACTAAGACTTGGGGTGATAATGAATAATCATTCAAATTAGAATTATTATGTGCAAATGTCATTTGATACAGTGATAATTTCTTTGCTGAAAGAGAAAGTCACATTTGTTTCATTTTCATTAATTGCCGTTAGACAAATTTAAAAGAAAAAGACCGCTTGTTCCTGGTTTCAAATGTCACTATAGTGTTTTACATACGGAAGAAAATCGTTAAGTCCCTAACCACAACAAATTGTATTTGCAAATTAATATCTTTTTTATCCGAAAATTTACATGTGAATGTCTTCCTGGTTTATTCTAACATGGAAATGTACAACACCAATGGATTTTGGTCGACTACACCAAACGTTTGTGGTGCAAAGTTGACTGATTGAAAGCATTTTTTGTTGTAGCACTTAACAAAATGTAACGGGTCTTTATTTGCTTTATTATCCCCCCGCTTAGCGAAAGCGGGGGGATTATGTAATGCAGTCAGTCCGTATGTACGTACGTACGTGCGTTTGTAATGCTCCCGGATAGCTCTGGAACTATAAGAGATTCAAATTTGAAACTCGGCGCCATACTAGAGTATGATCAGAAGTAGCGCACTGTGGATTCGGAATTTAGGTCAAACGCCCTAGGGGCAAATTTTGGGCAAAAACGAATTTTCGCCATATCCAATAATTTAAGAAATTTCCAAGGCCTTTTGGGCTAGAAAGTTAAACTCGGATATGGACTCACATATTATGTAGCAACTTCACAGAGGGTGTCGGAACTTTGGTATGACCCCTCGGGGCATGGCCTCTAGGGGGTCCAAAAAACGAAAAATTCGATTCCGCTGGAACTCCTCTTACACCTTAAATCACAGAAACTTTGTAATAAGGGTATAAGTAACACTATAACAGTTGTCTGTGCCGAAGGTTTCGGAATTTTGAAATTTGTTCTCAGGGCGGAAAAATGAGCGAAAATGTATTTCGAGATATCCAGTAATAAGCAAAATCTTCTTAAGTATTCATGTTTGGAAGCTGAAACTTTGTATGCAAGTTCGATTATATGCATGTCATTTATTGATGATAGCGGACTTTTGGTATGACCCCTTAAGGGACGAAAAAATGTTAAACAATTAGTACTCATCAGAACGACTGGAACTCTATGTATAATTTCGATTTTGTGGTTTATATTTTCATGAGGAATTATTGGAATTGTTCTTTGAATACGTTCTAACCTTTTGGAATTTAGACCCCGGTGCCAAATTTGGTAAATTTCCTGAAAATGTCCCCTAAGACTAATAATTTTTGATATTTCAACATGAAGTTGTATAATTAAGCAATATTTTAATGTCATCAGCTAGCATTAACACTAGGATTTCAAAAATATGATTCTAATTTTGGTTAATTTCCTGAAACTCTCAAAGACCAATTATTTTTTGGAATTTTACCTAGCAACCATATCTTTTTGATGCCTTATAGTTTTAATTATCATTTTCAATGGTCAGATTGCAAAAAACCTTGATTCTTATTTTGATAAAGTTCCTGAAACTCTCAAAGACCCATTATTTTTTGGAATTCTACCTAGCAACCATATCTTTTTCAATAATTTAGAGTTATAAAGATGAATTTCAACTGTCAGGTTGAAGGAATCTTTGATTCTAATTTTGGTAAATTTTCTGAAACTCTCAAAGATCCATTATTTTTGGGAGTTTTACCTAGCAACCATATCTTTTTTGATGCCTTTTAGATTTAATAATCATTTTCAATGGTCAGATTGCAAAAAACTTTTATTCTAATTTTGGTAAAGTTCCTGAAACTCTCAAAGACCCATTATTTTTTGGAATTCTACCTAGCAACCATATCTTTTTTAATTATTTAGAGTTGTAAGGATGAATTTCAACTGTCAGGTTGCAAGAATCTTTGATTCTAATTTTTGTAAATTTCCTGAAACTCTCGAAGACCAATTACTTTTAGGAATTTTACCTAGCAACCATATCTTTTTTGATGCCCTTTAGTTTCAGTGATGATTTCCAATAGTCAGATTGCAAAAATCTTTGATTCTAATTGTGGTAAATTTCCTGAAACTCTCAAAGACCTACTATTTTTTGGTATTCTACCTAGCAACCATATCTTTTTCAATTCCTTACAGTACTGAAGATCATTTTCAATAATCAGAGTGCAAAAGACTGATTCTAATTTTGGTAAATTTTCCGAAACTTTCAAAGACCATTTCTTTTTGGAATTTTACCTAGCAACAATATCTTTTTTGATGTCATATAGTATCAGTGATCATTTTCAATAGTCAGATTGCAAAACGTTTTGATTCTAATGTTGGTAAATTTCCTGAAACTCTTAAAGACTCATTATTTTTGGGAATTCTACCTAGCAACCATATCTCTTTCAATTCCTTACAGTAAAAATGATGAATTCCAACAGCCAGGTTGCAAAAATCTTTTATTCTAATTTTGGTAAAGTTCCCGAAACTCTCAAAGACCCATTATTTTTTGGAATTCTACCTAGCAACCATACTTTTTTTGTTTTACAGTTACGATGATTACTTTTACATAGTTTCAAAAACACTTGTCTTTTTTTACAAGGGGAGGGGGTCCAAAAAGGGGTAGCGGGGGATCGCAATCGTTGATTGGTTGTTTTTCATTTTCATTGCAGAGGAAAATGTTTTCATTTTTTGTCATGTTAACTGATTTTGTGCCAAGGGTGTGTTTGACTCTATTCTGTAAATAAACTTAATAAATAAAATTGGGAACTTCATTTAAAACAATTACATAGAACGACGTGGTCTTGTCCACAATGAGCTCCAAATTTTGAAAACAGACTTTTTAATTTTTAATCTCGTTGACGACAAAAAATCTTTAGAAATAGACCATTTGCTAATTCAAACAGAATTCCCGAACTTGACCTCTCGTTTAACACACTTATGCAAAGGGAAGCAACTCTAGACCGGACAAACACAGGACGTTTCCAACGTAGAATAACCAAAACGTAAACATTTATTTCCTTTTGACCTGTACAGTTTCCATATTTTGATCTTAGTTGAACCTTTTCAAAATAATATGACTTTTAATGTGACTATTTGTTTTGTTTAATATCTCAATAGATTTCACATTCCAGGATGCTGATTTATAAGGGTTTCTTCGGTAAATTGACAACTTGCCCGTCGTTACGTGAAAATTTTAAAGAACGGAAACAAAGTCGGTAATTGGAAAATTATTTATTATTTTGCTATCTTTACATTCATAACCTTACTGATTAGATACCGTATTGTGATTGTCATTACCGCACTTTCGATCGAAAGTTTTTAGGTTTTATCACACTTTACTGCGATTTTTAATTCCTGCTAATGTTTGACTTGTAGTTCAAATTGAGAATCGAATCGTCAGTAGAAAAAAGAATAATCCAAAGACAACAGCAACATCGGAAAAAAAAACATCACATGAGTACTGCACAGGAAAGAAAAAATGGGGACATACATTTGTTTCCCAGATGACAACAGATCTTTCCCTTAACAGTTAAAGTTGTTTTTCTTACCGGAATTTGACATATTCAACACAATGGGTCTAATATGAAGTTCCGGTGCACCTGATCTCACCCATATTTTATTGAGTCCTTGTTGTTCATATTTGCCTGAGCGTGTGTCTACATTTTTTTCTTTTCTCTGTCGTACTCATTTTTTGTCTTTGTTTTCCCTATGTGGCCACTCGTTCGGTGATGTTCTCACTTACTGTACTAAACAGATGAACAACGCTGACCCAATTAAAAACCATGGATGAGATCAGCTGCACCGGTAGAGTAAGCGTCTCCTGTTTCTTAAAATTTTGTTATGGAATAGTTGCATTATTATTTTATTTGTTTGTTTGCAAACAAGATCGTTCATGATATCGATGTAAAGCATGTAATGCAAACTCTTCCTACTTTTTTTAGGAACTTATTTTATTGTAGAACTATTGTCTGTGGGTGGGAAATGAGGTAATGGGATTTCGATTCTGTTCAAATTTTGTAAATTTTCTGAAAATCTTAAAGACTTATGATTTTTAAAATTTGATATTCAGTGTTATATATGTATATATATATTTTTCTATGGTAATAAAGATAAGGTACACACTTTAAGTACAAATACTAGTATATAACGAAGTTAAATAAATAGTTAATCTACATTGTAATGTGTGATCTATCAAAACCACTTATTTTTTCGGAATTATGTTAAAGATAAAAAAAAAAGTTAACAAATTTTCAATTCCAGTTTTGGTATAACTCCTAAAATTCTAAAAGGCCAATTACTTTTTCGGAAATTCTTACCGGCCTCCGTAGGCTTATAATTGTTCCATTTAAAGAAAACATAATTTGATTTTAAACTCAAAAAGAGTATTTTTGTGTTGTTCATTAGTGTTTGTGTGAGAGTCATTTTTCATTTCTGTTTCCGTGCCGTGCTCATGTTATATCTTTGTTTCTTTGTTTATCCGATGTTGCTATTGTCCTTGGATGGTTCGTTATGGACTGGCTGTTCGGTTCTCGCTTACTTTGTATGCTTCCTAATGCTAACAAAGAGCACATTTTAAAACTAAGAAATCCTATTTTACATATTCGCTCCTGATTTTGAAAACTTTTGTTTTGAGCTTTGGTAAATTTCATGAATTCTAAAGACAAGTTATATTTAAGATTTCTAGGAAGCAACCATATAACACAATTTATTTTCCTTGTAATGACCGGTTTTCACATTCAATAGTCTAGTTTTATTGGCTGTTACTAAATCATACCGATTCGAACTGCCCACTTTGTTTTATACTTCTCCAGATATTGTTTATTTCCGAACCGGTTCTGAAACATTTGCTAGGTAGTGATGGTCCTTAAAATTTCAATCAAATAAACTTTCTGACAAATGTTTCCATTAAGTATGTCAAATAATCTGGCACAACTCGTTAAATAAAGTTTTAAATATTTAATACTCGACAGGCCTCACATCCAAACATTTCGGAATTTTATAATTAACAAAACATTATTTAGTATCTTTATAAAACCATAAAGCTTTGCAATAATAAAAACAAAACTGAATATGTAAAAAATATCACTACTTTAATTTTGCGTCTAGTACGGGACCTTAAAAAATGAATTCCTGTTTGATTTGAGGTGGACATGAGTGACTAGAACCAAACGAGTTGGTCAAACTGTATTCCTGCATAAATAAAAATATGAAGATGATTTCTTAGCAGCGATATATTAGTAAATCTATTATTTCTATAGCTTTAATAGATTTCCCTGTGTGACTCATGTGCGAGATTAAAAAGGGAAAAATTACGTGCGGTTAACCAGCGGATATTTTATCAATGTTTTTTTTAATCCACATTTGAACCTATAGCGTGTAACTTCTAACTGCTGATCAAAAGTGTATTTAGTCTTGTCATATGATTTTGAGCTGATACGTGTTAAACTGCATCGCTTTTCTCTACCAGTACACATTTATATCGTTAAATTTTCCTTTCTTAGTTATGCATTCTTAAAAGTAGTCATGAATAAGTAATTAATTACTTAAACAATGTAATTAAAAAAAATATACTACATTTGACTTACATATATAAAAATAATAACAAGTTGCCTGCTCTTTTTGTGGTCTGTCTGGTCAGAAACAACAAGCTTGTAAGTTCCTTATTACGTTCAGGTGTGGACGACGACGGGCGAGGCTACGTTTATATAAAGTTTTCCCTTTTCATGGGTCCAAATCGATTGTTTATCCGCATCTGTGATATTAATTACCACAGATTCTTTTTACTCTCAACAGCCGCTTATGACATACCTAAATCACTATCAATTTCTCTGGCTTTGTTTATTTTCGGAGGCAGATAACGTTTGTAAGCTACTTTGGACTAAAAACAAACATTGTTTCAGGATGCAATTTGTCCCAATTTTACCTTAAAACATACCTATTCAGGCAAACATGTGTATCTGTCTATAATCTTGTTTCTATTACTGATGTTAATTTCTTTGTGGAAACTTTCTAATACACCATGAAATAAATCCTCATGTTTCCGTTTATCTCTCCGGATGCAAAAAACTATTCCAAATAAATGTATTTTAAATTGTAATTGACGTCATTGAAGATGTAGTTTTTAGAATCATCATTTTCTTCATAAGAGCAAAGACGTCTACGTCTTTGGTCAGAGTTTGAAATAAAATCTTATTCCTAATTAGTATTGTCTTGCCTCCTGAAACTTTGCTCCACAATTTCACAATAACATGTAGCAAAATATCCATAAAAAATCACATTTACCGTTTTTCTTGGTAAACTCTATAAAACAATATGTCAATTTTCTGTATGTCCAGAAATAATGGTTGACCTTATGTCACTGGAATTAATGACGTGGATCAAAATTCAATGAGAAGTCAAATGATTAAATAATGATAATATTTTAATAATTCTGTTTGGACATTTATCAATGTGGATTTAACTTGTTTTAATAACTAGCGAAAACCATAACATTTTATACTCGAGATATTACGGAAAGCAACAGAGATTTTATCAAAAGTGGTGGTTATAAATTGTTTGTGTTCTATATACTCATTGCGTTTGGTTTGTGTTTTTCCTGCATATTAAAATCTGCATTTTTCAGAATCCAAACATGCAATAAAACCGTTGTTCCATTGCTTTTTGCCATTTATTTGTAGAAACTTTGTCTCATGTGCATTTACTCCATATCCCTTCATTGCTTATTGAAATAACTTCAATTTCCTTTCTTGTTTTATCGTTTTACAGGTATGTTATATCGAGGGATGAACAACAGAAAGTGAGATAAGGAGACGCGGAATTGTGCACGAGAAAAAAAGTGTTGGAAGAAGAGAAGTCTTTTTAACAGATGAGGAAAATGAAAAAAAAATTGTCGATACACGAATAGAGACAGCAGTAGGTAAAAGAAGCACAATAAGCCAGTGGTTTTACAATAAATAACAAAATACCGGTTAATTTATTTTTTGCATATGCGCATTTCGACAACTCATGTCTCATCAGTGCAGATCGAACCAAAACATTTGGAAGTCCATTAACCAGAAAACATGTTAAAGCAAATAATCAAAAGGATCTAAACAGAAAAGCAAATTTCAGTTGAGGACATAGCTATGCATGAAGGAGATACTCCTTAGTTTTAAGCAAAATTTGTGAAATTTAGATAGTATAAGTTGTCTTATACTATATATAAGATTTTTTTTTAATTATTACTTCGTCTCGAGTACATTTACTACCATATTTTGTATATTACTGATTTTATTTTGCATAGTAAACCGTTAAGGTTTTATAGGAGTGCCAATATAACTAAAGGGCGTCGCAGCTAAACTGTACTCAAAAAATGTTAAATCAGTACAAACTAGAAACACTTTGAAAGCCAACATTAGACATGGTGTGCATAAAAAAAAATAAAGCAAAGAAAAAAGATTATAATAAAAAATAAAATTCCGCTTAAACCGGTGCTAGGGGTCGTTTTGCAGTAACTCTGAGTTGTGCCTTTTTTGTTTTGTTTTTTTTAGATTCAAAACATTATTTTTTTTATTATTTATTTATTTATTTTTATTTATTTATTTTTATTTATTTATTTATTTTTTTGCATATTGGGGTTTCTAAAATTTAAGTACATGTATATTCGTGTGGACTGAATATTTCAAATGGATTTTTAGGAGTTCTGTATGATAATGTTTTGAATTTTGAAATCTAAAGTGTTAAAACTTGTGAACTCCAAAACTACAACATTAACTGTAGAGTAAAATTACGAGTTGTCAGTAAAACTCGTTGTTGAAGGCCTCATGGTGACTTCAGATAAGGGACAAAAATAAAACCGTTGTTCCATTGCTTTGTTCTACCATGTATTTGTAGAGACTTTGTCTCATTTACATCGTATCCTTCGTTTGTTTATTGTAATGAAATTGTGTACAATATTTAACACATACTTTTGCTAAAACAAACCATGTTAATACATGTTCATGGAGTATTCAGAACTTAACATTAAATTATGCTTTCTCTCTGGAGGCTTATATTTTCAGCTGTAGCTTCAAAAAAAAAGAAATATAAAATAAATATTTGGCATATTAATAAACGGTCAATAACTATTTCCTTTTGATAATGAGACGCATGACTCGATAGACCTTTCTTTTCTTGAATTTTACAAAAGAGACAATATTATGACTACTTATTTGGCTGTTAACAAAATGTTATAAGAATTTTACAGATAATGTTAGTTGGTGAGTATATAATGGGTCTGACTTGGCGTTGAGGGTAGTGATAGTAAAGGTAAATACTGTAAACAATGTAATTAAGAAATCTTTAACATGACTCTAAATGTTCACCTGAAGATATGTTTAGTCGGGTCAAGTACCTACCCACCCTACTTGCGCTTTTATTCATAGGTACACCAATGACCATGGAGCTTAGGGGAAAGCATTTAATTTTTTGAACTGATTTTCTTTAAAATACTCGGGAAAACTACCCGTCACTATATACCACTCTTATAAAAACGACACAAATTAAACGTTATCTGCTTCATGCAACGCCACAAAGAAAAGAAAAAAAAATAAAACAGGAGAAAGACTATTTATACTTCTTGTGCAAAACAGTGATGATAACGCTAGTTTATTCCTGCGAATGGTAGTTAAGAATCTACTAATGGTACCTCATATTCATATGCACAGTCTATATCTTTTCAATTCCTTTTCATTTATCAAGTTCCCTTATTGTGTCGCCTGCACTAAGTGCATGATCGCCACATAGGGATCACTATCTTGTCTTGAGTCCGTCTGTCTGTATGGATGTTTAAAATTTAACATTATCCTTAAATCCTCTTCAACCGCATTGTACTTTCCAACCAAACTTGCAGGAATGCTTTAGTACATGTTGTGGATATGCACCTTGCCTCCAATATGCACAACTCTTCCTAGACGGCCTGGTACTATTCAACAAAACTTACAGGAATGTTTCCATATACATGTATATTGCAGATGTCCACCATGCATTTTGTTTTTCTGAAGTTTTGATTTTTCCCATGATTTTCTAGCTATCTGTGGACTTTGTCAATTTAGCTTATTGGAGTCCTAGGGTATGCCTACATCATCCGAAACTTCTCATAGACTACTTGGCACTTTCCAACCAAAAATTTCAGGAATGCTTCAATATATATTGATGATGTGCACTAGCATTTTGTTTTTCTTTTGTTTTTCTTTTCTTTGTTATTTTTTTTTCAGATTATCTAGCTATCTTTCGACTTTGTCATTTTAGCTTTTTCATACTTTTTATATCTCGGTATTTAGTTATTTGTTACCACTGGGGCGATGCCGCTGCTGGTGGACTATTAGTCCCCAAGGGTAGTCATCAGCCAGTACTTCGTTGCTGACCCGAAAGCCGATTCTATTTGGAACCTTTCAATATCTATTTTTTGTAAATTTTGTTAAACTAAGGAGTATCTCCCTCATGCAAAGCTCTGTCCTTAGCTGAATTTGGCTTTCTATTTTGATCATATTTGGTAATTTGTTCTCTATCAGTTCTTAAACACCTTTGACTTTATGGTCTTCCAAACATTTAGATTTTATCTGCACTGAAGAGACATAAGTTGTCGAAATGCGCATATGCAGAATTAAAATTCACAGTAACTTCGGTATTTAGTTATTTAGTCCTATGGTATGCCTACAATATCTGCAACTCGTCCTAGACCACATGGTACTTTACAGCTAAACTTACAGGGATGCTTCTGTTTATATTGTAGACCTGACGTGCATCACGCATTTTATTTTTCTTTGATTTTGATTTTACAAATTTTGTATCAAACTTTGGACTTTGTCATTTTAGATTTAAGCTTATTTAAGTCTCAATAGATAATGCCTTCATTATCTGCAACTCATCCTAAACCGCACGGTATTTTTCAATCAAACTTGCAGGAATGCTACAATATTTTTTGTAGAAGTGTAATAGTGTTTTGTTTTGTCTTTGTTTTGTTTTGTCTTATTTGTTGTTGATTTTTTTTTCGTTTTGTATTTTGTATTTTGTATTGTTTTGTTTGTTTGTTTGGTTTTTGTTGTTGTTGTTGTTGTTGTTTTTTGTGTTGTTTGATTGTTTGCTTCTTTGTTTTTTGTTTGTTTGTTTTTTTTTTGTTTTTTGTTTTT